>PVJC01020545.1:0-29087 GCA_004026665.1 Murina feae
ATGACAGAAAAGCAATGAAAACAGTTATCTTATCATCAATTTGAAAAAATGAGAAGGCTTTGATGGGAATAGAGAGGATATAAATCACATGCAAGATAACTTTAGTTTTTTTAAGACATGTTTAACTTACCAGCTCAAGAATTTTATTGAGGCTGAATCATAGTGTGTTTTATTCGCAAAACAGTCTTTTGTTTAATGTCTCAGCTGAGAACATTAGTGTATTGTCTGAAGCAAAAGTACCTGAGCCCAAGTGTATCTGTCTGCTATCCTGATTCCTAGGCTAAGGCAGTCTGTGTGGGGAAGGGGACCCACTCCCTGGTAGAGGAAAGGAGTTGTATCAGGTTGGAGTCTTGCCTTGTATTCTCTAAGCTTCAAGCAAATGAATATATGAAACTGCAGAACAGTACAAAGGTCTTGTTCCATGGCCACTGACAACTTATTCAAGGTTTTCCACCTGAACCGAAAAACACAGAAAACTATTGAAGACCATTTTCTCAATACCCCCAGGAGCTGAATATAACTAGTACCATTCTACACATATAGGAGACCAGAGAATTCATTACATAGAATGGACGGCTCAAGCCATCAGCAGCTAATTCTCTTTGTAAAGCTATTTGTATAGTTGGATTGAAAATATAAACATTAAATTTTTGAGCTGCTGAACCAAAACAGATGTCTAAATATACAACACGTGTAAGAAATATAGTGAAAGCCCTGTTGGTACCTAAGCGGGATTTGCTCATCCTGTTTAAACCAGAGCGTATAAAACAGTCCATCGCCTTGGTAAGGGAGAATCCAAAGCTGCTGCCAGATGCAGAACTATAGCTCAGAGTCTGTATGACTCAGCTTCCACTAGTTTTGCTAATAAAGTCCCAGTGGCTCAGGATGACAAAGGTATTTCTCATTCACTGCACCTGTTGGCTATGGGGCAGCTGCTTCTTGGTTAAGTGTGTCCCCTCACTGAAAGCTATGCTAAACAAGGAACCCTCATCTGAAATATGATATTTTCTGGAGAAAAAAGCAAATGTGGGACTATAGAATTTTTGCTCGGTGTCAGCATGCATTGGCCAGAGGGTCACATGCACAGACTTACCTAAAGGAGCACCAGAGAGGGGATATACAAGGACAGGCCCCAGTACTGAGGGCAGCAAATGTGTTGAGCAAATAATACAACAGAGTGAGAAAGAGCAGAATCATGTAGCATCAAGCCTTGTGGGCGTTACAAGTAAAGGGTGGTGGGCAATTCATACAGAAAATTGGAGGAAACAACCATCTTTCATAAACTATGGGGGAAGCCATTGAACTTAAAGTTGAACTTCAAGCAATTACAAATCAAAATGGGGCATTTTGTAATTCAACTGAGAACTTCAGCCAAGATTGTATTTATGCATTTTCTTATGTACATATAGCAATAAAAGCAAAGTTATAGCTGTTGCGTTTGATATATACTTGCATTAAAAAGACTTCCTCAATATTTAATCTACAAGATGCATAGTATGATTTCATATTTTTCATTAGTATGAAGAAAAAAATACTAATATTTTATGCTAAAACCTACTGAAGCATATTCAGAATACTAAAGAAGGGTAATAATTCTTCTCATTTAGAAATTCATCTGGAACTTATAATTCATTTGGAATTCATAATTCATGTGGGAAATACCTGAATAGACACTTTGAATATAAATGGTGAGGCCTTCAGGGCATGGGCTACAAAATAAAGTTAGAGGAGCTTCAAATTTCCCAAGGACAGCTTTGCTTAGAGCTGGGAGGTGAAGGACTTAGGGATAGTGAAACCAAAAGTGATGAAAAAAAGATCTAGGGAGGGAGGAAGATTCTGGAAATAAAATGTGAAGTCTGCACCCCAGCAGGGTGTGATCAGTCTGTGTCAGGTAATAGCAGATGATTTTCTGGGACCAGTGATGTCTGATATTGAATTTGATGCTGACTTCCACCTATTGATTCTGGCCTTTCTCTGGCTACAAATCTATAGACTCTAGGTCTGCCACCATCTTGTGCCAAAGGGCACTTAGAAGAATGAAGAGAGGAGATGTCTAGCATGGACTTGTAAGAGAGAACAGCAGCAGCAACATGGTAGATTTTGTGTGGCAAAATATGCCTAACACAAAATTTACTCTCTTGACAATTTTTAAGCATATAGTTCAGTAGTTAAGTACGTGCAACCCATCTCTAGAACTCTTTTCAACTTGTAAAACTGAAACTATACCCAATGAATTTTTTGTCCCTATGAATTTGATGACCATAGGTACCTCATGTAAGTGGAATCAATAGCATTTATCTTTTTATAACTGGCTTATTTCAATTAGCATAATGTCTTTAAGGTTCATTCATGTTTTGGCATGGGTTAAATTTTTCTTGTTGTTTAAGGCTGAATAATATTCCATAGTTGGCAATACCACCTTTGTTTACCCGATGGACACTTGGGCTGCTTCCACCTTTTGGCTACTGTGAGTAATGCTGCTATGTACATGCATGTGAGGTGAGAATTTTAAGTAGAAGTTAGTCCATTAGCAAAGCCTGACCCAGCAGCATAACTCTATTTGCCAAGAGGGTCAACTTTGAAAGAGTGAAAAATCAAGCATGTTACATTCATCACCAAACTTGTCTAAGCTCTTTTTGATGCCTTATTATCCTATGAAAATTATATATTAAAACAGACATCTCCACTGACATTTCAAACAGGGATCTCAGATTTAACATCAAAATTAACCTCTTGACCTTCCCTTCAGATTCAGCTCCTATTGGTGTTTTTCTCATATCAGTTAAGGGCAACCGAATTCTTCCAGCTGCTCAAGCCAAAAGGCATAATGCCATCCTTTACTCCTGTCTTTATTTGTTGCTTGGCAAAGCCTATGAACTGTAGCCTCAAATAATGTACTCATCCAAGCCATCCCTCACTCTGTAGTCTAGGCTGCCATCATCTCTTACTTGGGTCATTGCAATGGCCTCCTAACTGCCTGCCTGTCACTGCTCTTGCTCCCATTCTAGCTACTCTCAACATAATAAGTAAAGAGATGCTTTCAAGACTTAAGTCAAATCATGAATCTCTCCTGATCAGTCTTTCAAAAGCCAAGCCTCCCTCTCTGGGTAAGATCCAAAGTCCTTGCAATGGCTTCTCATTCCTTACATAATCTGGTCCCTAGTCCTTCTCTGGACTCACCTATTACTCTCCACTCTCCTTATATGGCTCCAGACACATTGGCCCCTCTGCTGTCCCTCACAGACACCAGCTTCCCCCAACCTTACAACAGCTTCTTTAACTCCCCCCAGCCCATATCATCCTCTGCTCCTTTAATGTTTCATTTCCTATTAGGTCTTTCCCAGGTAACCATATTTAAAATGGCAATTTCCTCATTCCCTAAAACACTGCCATTCTTATCCCCTGCTTTATTTTTTTATAGCATTCACTGCCTCTCATTTTACTTATTTTCCTTAGACACTGTCTATTTTCCACCATCAGAATATGTTTCCTGGGGGTCAGGTTTTATGTTTTGCCTATTGCTGTGGTCTCAGCAGTGAGCAGTGCTTGGCAACTAGTTAGTGTTAAAATAGATTTTTGTTGAATTAATCAAATATGTGCAAATGAATGAATAATGCATGCAAACAGTAAAGTTTAAGGAAAAATGTAAAATGTGGAAACCAATAAATGTCAACTAAGATTTTTGCATTTTATTTCACTGACAAAGTATAACATGATGTGACAAATAGTGATTAAGAAATTATGAAAAAAAAGAGAGGCAAACATCTTTGACTTTATGATTGTAGAGATTGGCTATAACAAAATCAGTTTATCTTAAAGTGTTTGAACAAAACATGTATAGAATGAAGACACCAATGACATTCTGGGCATCTCCTTTTATCAACTCATAAGAGCAAAAGTTTACTTAGACCTGGTAAGATGGTGGACTAATAACTTGAGACATGCTCATAGCTTTACATTACTCAGTAGATAAAGAGATGGAGATATAATGAAGAGTTTTTCAAAGTAGTTAAAAATCTTCTCATCAGCCCCTGTCCCAGCTCTCACCAAAAAGAATAATTTAAGTGCGGTAACTGAAGAAAATGGCAGTCAAGTTTTACTAAATTAATCCATTTCTTTATCATAAGTTATGTGCACATTACTTTCAGAGAGTCATAGATACTTCAGTAAAGGCACCTAGACAAGTATTTTTTATGACTAAGTTCTATGTGTCCAAAGTGTTTTAATACTCAGACAATATTAATGAAAGAAAAGAGCTCCCCTCCTCAACTTATCACAAACCATATCTTGAAAGCATCAGCCTTTGAAACCATACTCAGTCTAGAATTGCATTGCATTTTTTATGAGAGTTAGGAAAATCGTGGCTCTCTGAAAGGAATTATATCCAGGATGCCTTATTGTCATTCTCTAAGCATACCACTTCTAAGTAGCCCTCCTCTTATTGCCTCTGTAATCTTTTATTTATTAGGTTTTCACAAATCTTACCTCTAATGAGTTCAAATACTATATGAAGAGTTTTAGCAGTACCATTTTATAAACATCTCCATAGCAGTATACTACAATAGTAAAGCAACAATGAAACCATAGAAACAGCCTAAATAACAAAGATGCAGAAAATGAAGAAGAAGCAGAGAAGAAAAGTGGTGTGAGTGGGCAGCAGTACATTTCCATAATCAATAGAGCCTCTTTAAACACTATTCTAGACTCACTTCATGCTGGGACCGGGACTGCAGACAGCTGATGGAGGAACTCTTGGCCTTTTGTTTTTCCTGTTGTGGTCATTCAGCCTTCTGTATATAACAGGTTTTAAAATAATCTCTGAAGAGCTACATACACACTTATTATTTACTTATTCTTGGCTTACACTTATGTAACATTTACCATGTGCTAGCCACTGTTCTAATCACTTTATAAACATAAACACATTTAATCTTCACCACACCCTATAAGGTAAGCACTATCAGTAGCCTCATTCCAGAGCTTAAGAAACTGGGGCAGGGCTAGAAAGTGGCGGATCCAAGTTTCAGCCTCAAGTTTACCTCCACTGGAATCTGCATTTATAAAGGGGTGGGCAAAAATAGGCTTACAGCTGTGGGTGCGCAAAACACAGAATTCATTCTTGTACTACATTTTATTAAGTTTTGCACTATTTGTATTACAACTGTAAACTTACTTTTGCCCACCTCTACGTATGCTCTTAGGCTAGAAAACATTAATTCTGGAACCTTCTTAATTAACTTTTCTTTACTTTATTTTTCTTGATGTTATGGTTTCTTTACCCTTTATTTAATCTTGGAGCTACGATAAACATATTTAATGATTTACTTATATTATTTCCTTTTTTTTTAAATCCTCACCTGAGGATATTTTTTCCAATGATTTTTAGAAAGAGTGGGAGGGAGGTGAGGAACAAGAGAGAGTGAGAGAGAAACATCAATGTGAGAGAGTCACATCCATTGTCTGCCTTACCCAAGTGCCTCAACTAAGGCCAGGAATCTAACCTACAGCCCAGGAACATGCTCTTTACTGGAAATCAAATCCCAGAATCCTTTGGTTTAAAGGATGACACCCTAAGCACTTAGCCACCAGCCAGGACTTATTTCTCAAAGAAAAGGATTAATGCCTACTGCCTAGCTAGAGGTTTTAACATATGTTATTATTAAATTTAATGTTAATTTACTTGCTTAGAGTTCTCTTTAGCTGCCAACTTTGTTATGTTGATCTTGAGGACTCTTTCTGCTCTTAAAAAATCTATTACTTAGGGCAATCTGCCCTTTAATAAGACAAATATGAATAAAATGTTCCAAGCAGAGATTTGGAGAAACAATAAACTAAATTTCATTGTCCATGAAAAAATTTAACTTTCCATACTGTGGTTCACCATTTCTATAATTGAAATATTTTATGTGACATTGTCTTAGTAAAGAATAAACTATTTAATTCAATGACAGATACTAGTTTCTAATTAAAATCCTGTTGTGGTCAGAGAAAAGAGCTAAATGATACAGTAAAGTTGAATAACTGAGAGGTTGTTCAAAATAAGTTTTAGAGGCAGTGCCCTCGGTGGTCCCGGATCTCTCTCTTGCTTCAACAGTGTTTAGACAGAACAGACCCAGGGACACCCCTTCTTTCAGCCTCCGGCCTCTCTCCTGCATCTCATCCACTCACCACCTTCAAGACCACTTCCGGGACCAGCCAACACTCCAGGTGTTTTCCTACCTTAACTCCTTATTGCCCATCAACCATGAGCTCCCAAATTCATCAATTATTCCACCTGGAGGGAGGTTGCGGTCACCCTCCTGGCCAACCTGCCTCTACAGGCTTCCACACCTACCTTCTCTGGGCTACTATTTCCACTGCGAGGAGACATGAGGTTGTCCAGGGCCTGGACCACTTCTTCCTCGAGTTGGCGGAAAAGAAGCTGAGGGCGCTGAGCGGCTCTTAAGTTGCAAAACCAGCCCGGTGGCCACATTCTCTTCCAGGACGTACTGAAGCCTCCCCAGGACGAGTGGGCAAAACTCAGGGCACCATGGCGGCCGCCCTGGCCTTGGAGAGGAACTCGAACCAGACCCTTTGAGAGCTGCAGGCCCTGATTCTACCCACAGAGACCCTCGTCTCTGTGACTTGCTGCAGAACCATTTCCGGGTGAGGAGATGAAACTCATCAAGAAGATGGGTGACACGTAACCACCTCCACAGGCTGCCACCCTGGGCTGGGCTGGCCAAGTATTTCTCCAAAGGCTCACCCTCCAGCACCACTAGGAGCCTTTGGAGCCCAGAGGCTTTGAGAGGGACCCCTCTGCATCCCCTGGTGTCCAGCTTCTGCCTGAGCCTCTCCCCAATACTACTAGCCATTCTTTTAACCACCCTGAAACCTTCTCCCATGCATTGGATCAACTAAAATAATAAAGCTTTTAGCAGAAAAAATATGTTTTAGAAGGAAATTGGAAAACTTTTTTTAGTGTGTAAGTAATTAAAGATCAGTAGTTAAATTTCCCACATATAAACTGAGGTCATTTTGCCATAAATTATTACATTTCATCTCTCTGACCCTCCTGTGTCTGTCCATCCACCATTGAAATTTTGCTGGTCACTTAGACTTCCATTCATGTATGAAAATCAAAACATCATGACTGGCCCACTCCTGCTCAAGAACTTTACTTTTATTTACTCAGTCAGTCCATCAGTCATTTACAAAACTAACAGTAATGGAGCCTGTCCTCCTTCCCAGAGAGACAGTGACAAAAGAAAAAAGCAGGATTTCCTGGCCTTGAGGATGTCATGTGTAATAGGAAAATGGATAAATAAATGGACAATTTTTCATCCATGTTAAGTCAAGAGACCTCTTCAAGACCAGTCTGTAACTAAAGCTCAAATTCTTTCTTTGTGCCACACATAGCTGCTGATCTATTTCTTATTGGACAGAATAAAATTTGACAACCCACTTTAAATTGAAGAGGCTTCTAGATCATGTGTACCTGGAATCCACAAATCCGGTATTTATTAACCTTTCTATTTACTCTCTTACAAAAGCAACTAGAAAAGTGCTTTACCCAAAATAAATATTTAATAGTTCTTTAACTTTTAAATACCTTAGTATACAGGCTTACAAGGTGTCCCTATAATATTTCTAAGTTGTCCATCAGAATTTTTAAAAATCAACCAGAATTTTGATATAGAGTGTACAAAATGAAGGAAAAGGTAGAAAATAGCAAAACATCTACGAATCATTGAATCTGCCAAAAATGAGATGTACTCTTACATTGAAAAGCTTTGGAGAAATGAAAAGGACAAGATTTAGTTTATTTAGAGAGCTCTGTATTCTAAGTGTTGAATTGATTGTACAGCTGATATTTAGACTAACAAATAAAATATGATAAGGTCCTCAGAAATATAACAAAAAGTAAGAACAATAATTTTAAACAACAGAACCCATTTTATCAAGAAGAAAGATAAGGAGAATGACCTCTAAATGCTTGATGTTTGAGCCAACTCTCTGAATACAGATATTATCTGCTACCTACTCTTTTAATTAAAAATAGATAAAGTAGCCTTCGAGGTAATTAGTTTGCCTGCATTATAATAATCAAAGAAAATGTTTTGAAAGCTTAAAGGGAAACAGAGATTTTGCAGGGCAGGAGAACGTAATATCAATTCTCAGCAGTTGCTCAGCCTTAGGAAAAAGTACATCAAGCTTGAGTAGCTGAAAACAGATCTGGAGACATAAATACCCTTTCCTACTTAAAATGTTTAATTGCACTTTATTTCATTTTATCAGGCACAGGAGATACCAGGTTGATCTCCTTATAAAGGAGGAAGCACCAATCAGAAGGACGGACACCAGCCCTTCAGGGCCACTGTGCTCTGATAATTATTCAAAGTCTGCAAGCTTTTTCTCCTTTATCTGGAGCTCCAATTGGGCATCACGTAAAAGTTCAATTAAGTTCAGAGTTCTCTGCAGCAATAAACTTTATTCCTACCATTAGAAGTTCTTCTGACTCCACTTTGAATAATGTTTGCCTCTTCTTTTTAATATATTTTTATTGATTTTTTTCACAGAGAGGATAGGAGAGGAATAGAGAGTTAGAAACATCAATCAGCTGTCTCCTGCACACCCCCTACTGAGGATGAGCTCGAAACCGAGGTACATGCCCTTGACCGGAATCGAACCTGGGACCCTTCAGTCCACAGGCTGACGCTCTATCCACTGAGCCAAACCGGTCAGAGCTAATGTTTGCCTCTAGAGCATGTTAGAGTGTGGGTTCTTGGAGAAGGCAAGTATCAAGCCTGTTGGCGCTAGTTTATTTGCAATTTGAACTTTTGTGTGTGTCACATATTTTATCTTGGCCAAACCTGTAGGGACTCAGAGTGAAACCTTTATTCAATTCCTTCTTAAGTCATAAGCAACTGTGTATTCATTTCCCATCTAGTATTTTTCACCTACACAGTGAACATTTTTTATTCCACTGAAAAAGGAAAAAGAGATACCGATCCCATGCATGTTCCTTGTGTCAGCCAAGAGAACTATTATCTTCTAAATGAAGGTTTCTATGTTAGAGTAGCCAACAGCTATACAAAATAAATTACAGAAGCCAGTTAAGCAAAATCAAATTATTCGATATTATAATAATTCTCTTTTACTCTTAATTTTTTTCATAAAATAGAAACCAGATTTTTATGCATATGACTAGTGGGAAATACGCAGCATTAGGAATCAGGAGATTAAGCAAACTATTTTATCTAAGTTCTCAAAATATTAACTTATAAAAATTTAAATGAAATATCTTTATATTTAAATTTCCCCATTTGTATATGTGGTTAATGAAATATCAAATAAATCTCTACCAAATTTCATAAGGAGTGCTCATTTCTGACAGATACAGGGTGAGGGGAAAGTAGGCTTAATATAGAGTTTTTTTCCTTGTATTATTATTTATTAATTATTTTCCATATGAACAACTGTAGATCTACTTTTGCCCCACCTTGTACACTCAGTCTATTAAAAAATTTTTCCTATAATAAAATTAACCTTTACTAGAGTATATAGAAGCTTTTCTAATATATGCTTTATCTCCAGAATATTTGGCAAAAGTAGATATTTTTCAAAATCATGCAATAGCACAGATATAGATTTTATTTAAATTGTTCATAGCAATAAGTACATAATTTTATTGCTAAGATGTGCCCACAAAGAGTAAAGGATTCACTCTACTAAAAACTAATTATTAGATTTTAGCAGTTAATATCAAAGAAATCATAATAAACTGGTATGGGGGCATAACAATATTGCAATTATTTACTCCTTACAGCACTGGAATTAGACATGGTCATCTAATTTCTTCTCATTGGAGTCTAAGAGACTGTATGCAGCCTCAAGAAGGCAGTAAATCACTCTGGCTGGCTTGGCTAGTGAATAGAGGATGGCCTGCGGACTGAAGGGTCCCAGGTTTGATTCCGGTCAAGGGCATGTACCTTGGTTGTGGGCACATCCCCAGTGGGGAGTGTGCAGGAGGCAGCTAATTGATGTTTCTCTCTCATCAATGTTTCTAACTCTCTATCCCTCCCCCTTCCTCTCTGTAAAAAATCAATAAAATATATTTTTTTAAAAAAGAAGAAGAAGAAGGCAGTAAATCTAGGACTTTAAAGTCCAGGCTTGCTGCCAATAGTGAGTCTGACTTACTATTTATATGACCTTGAGCAAATTTTTAAATGTATCTAAGTCTCAGTTTTCTTTTCTATAAAACAGAGGATGAATCCCGAGGAAAAAAGGCACCTACTAAGAAGGACTTTTGATGGCTAACTTCATTAAAAAATTTTAAAATTTTAAAAACAACAACTAAAAGAGAGCCCAGCAAAAGGGGAGCTCTCATGCAAATTGTGTTCATGAAGAAGTATGCACTGTCTGCACTGCATTTCTGCCCTTTCAACCAGTCCTTATCAAGAAGTTTCTATGCATATAAGCATAATCAATGGACACCAGACACTGGGGGGTAGGGGAGGAGGGGGGAAGGTCAAGGGGGAAAAATGGAGACTTATTTAACACTCTTTGTAATACTTTAAGCAATAAAACAAAATTTATAAAAAAGAAGTTTCTAGAATCCTACTTCAACCAGTAGAACTGAGGTTTTCTCCATCCAATCAGAGCTGCTCAACCCTGATTAAGCAGAGTAGTTCTATTCCGACCAATCAGGACAGTGCCTTTTGAACCAATCAAACAGAGATTTGGAGTTCCTATTGGCATGAATGTGTATCAGTTAGGGACTGGGGCAAAGACTTCGGTCCATAGAAGCCAGCTCCCCTCTGGCTCTGAGAGCGCACTTTCCCTCTCCAAGGAACAATGAAGGCTGGGTCTCCGTGGCTGAGCTGAAACACAGATGTCTGGCCAGAGCAGCACAAAGCAAACCTTTGAAGAGCAGAGCAGAACTGTCTCCCCCAAAAGGGGTCTGGCCCCAGGGCCACCATTCCCGGGGCTGCCTCCCAGCTGTGCTGCTTTCACAGTCCTGCAATATAACAAGTGAGCTGTTTTCCCTGAATAAAGTGTCCTTCTGTGTCACTCAGGATTCCTGTGAGCACTGAATTGGTACCAAGTACCATCAGTTGGCAGTAGTATCATTTACTAATAATGTTTCTATAATGATCAAATGAGACAATTTTTATCAAGTATATAACATAGCACCTGGCACATACCTAGGAACCACTAACTGTCAGGAATAATTACATGAATCTCTTGAATTGTATGGTAAATACAAAAGTGCCCTGTGTATTACAATATGTATTATATCTTCACAAAGTGATAAGCAAACTAAAGCACTTAAAATGCAGTGGAACAAATTATAAAGCCCCCAGATAAACCCATGCATAGGGTTAACTAATTTTGACAAGGGTGTCAGGAATAAATAATTCAAACGGAAAGTTTCCTCAATAAATGATATTGGGAAAACTGGAATGTCACATTGAAAAGAATGAAACCAGACTGTAATCTTACACCTTACACAAAAATTAGCGCACAATTTATTAAAGACTTAAACGTAAGACCTAAAACCATAAAACTCCTAACAGAAAACGTAGGGGAAAGCTCCTTGACAATGATCTTAGCAATAAGATTTTAAATTTGAGATAAAAATAATAATAATTGAAACAAAAGCAAAATAAATAAATAAATCAACAATTGGGACTACATAAAACTAAAATTTTTCTTCATGGCAAAGAAAATCAACAAAATGTAAAAGCAAACTACAAAATGGGAGGAAATATTTGTAACCCATCTGTCTGATAAGGGGTTAGTATCCCAAATATGTAAGGAACTATTATAATTCAATAGCAAAAAGAAAAAAAACTTATTAAAAATGAGCAGCCTTGCCCTGACTGGTTTGGCTCAGTGGATAGAGCGTCGACCTGCAGACTGAAAGGCCCCAGGTTCGATTCCGGTCAAGGGCATGTACCTTGGTTGTGAGCACATCCCCAGTGGGAGGTGTGCAGGAGGCAGCTGATCAATGTTTCTCTCTCATCAATGTTTCTAATTCTCTATCCCTCTCCCTTCCTCTCTGTAAAAACATCAATAAAAAAAATTTTTTTTAAATGAGCAGCCTGAATAGTCACATTTCCAAGAAGACATACAAATGTCCAACAGGTATATGAAATGCTGCTCATCACTAATCATCAGGGAAATTCCAATCAAAACCACAATGAGATACCACCTCACACCGGTTAGGATAGCTGTTACAAAAAATAAATAAATAAAATAACAATTTTAAGAGGGTATGTGAAGGAAAGGGAAACTTTATACACTGTTGGTTGGAATATACATTGGCACTGCTCGTATAGAAAACAGTGTGGAGGTAGCTCAAAAAAAATAAAAAAAATAGAACTACTATATGATCCAACTATCCAACATCTGGATTTCTATCAAAAGGAAACAGAATCACTATCTCATAGAGATATCTGCACATGCACGTTCATTGCAGCATTATTCACAGTAGTCAATATATGAAATGCTAAATGTTACTTAAAATAAGTAAATGGGTAAAGAAAATGTGACATAGTTTTTAAAAATAAGAAAATTCTTTCATTTGCAATAAAATGTATCAACCTAGAGGGCATTATACCAAATAAGTCGGACACAGAAAGATAAATACTGCATGATGTCATTTGTAGGTGGAAACTTAAAAAGTCAAACTCATTGTAATAGAGAATAGAATGGTGGTTACCATTCTTGGAGTGGAGAAAAATTGGAGATATTGTTCAAAGGATACAGACTTTCAGTAATAAGATAAATAAATTCTAAAGCCCCAGTGTATAGCATGATGACTATAGTTAATAGCAATATACTGTATACTTAAAATTTGCTAAGGGAAAAAATCTCAAGTGCTCAATACACACAAAAATGATAACTATGTGAGGAGACAGATATGTTAATTAGCCTGATTATGATAATCATTTCACAGTATATACATATATCAAAACATCATGTTTTATACCTTAAATGTATAATTTTTGTCAGTCAGATCCCAATATATCTGGAAAAAATTCTAAGATACACACTTGAAAAAACATTTATTAAAGTTTTTTATTAAATTTATTGGGGTTCCATTGGTTAATAAGATTACATATGTTTCACATGTACATTTCTATGATACATGATCTATATATTGCATTGTATACCCACTACCCAAAGTCAAATCATCTTCCATCACCATATTTTTGGGCCTCCTTCCCTCTGATAACCAACATACTGTTTGTGTCATTAAGTTTCAGTTTTCTACCCTAATAAGAGTGAAATCATACTGTTCTTAACTTTTTCTGTCTGACTTATTCTACTTAGCATGATATTCTCAGGTTCCATCCATGTTGTTACAAATCGTAGTATTTCATATTTTCTTATGGCTGAGTAGTATGATACTGTACACTAGAGGCCCATTGCATAAATTCATGCACAGGTGGGGTCCCGCCAGCTTGGCCCCAATAGGCAGATTAGGGCCGGGCCTATCAGGAAAAGGAGATGGAGGAAGGTTGGCCAGGTGGCCTGCCCTAATTGGAGCCAAATCAGAGCCTATATGGCTGGGAGGAGGGGCCACAGGCAATTGGTTGGCAGGCCCCATCCCAATTGGGGTGTAGGAGCCCATTGGGGGTGGGTCCAGCCATGGGGAGGGGCTCTGGGCAGTGACCAGCTGGTCCCACCCTTGAAAGAGGCCAAGAGAAGTGGCTGTGGGAAATTGGCCAGCCAGCCCCACCAATTGGGGTGTGTGTGTGGGGGCAATCTGGGGTGGACCTGGCTGGGAGAAGGGGCCACAGGCCAATGGGGGTGGTAGGGGCTAATTGGAAATGGGGTTGGCCATGGAGAGGGGCTGTGGGCAGTGGGTCTGCAGGCCCAACCCCCGAATGGGGTGAAGGGGACCAGTGACCTGGGGCCATGTGTGGTTGGCTGGCCGGCCCTGGTCCTGATGAGAGTAGGGGAGCCGATTGGGGATGGAGCTGGCTGGGGGGAGGGGCTGTGGGCTGAGTGGGATGGTGGGAGCCCATCGGGGACAGGGCCAGCCAAAGAGATGGGCTGCAAGCAATTGGCCAGTCAGTCCTGCCCTATATTGGGGTAGGAGGGGCTATCAGGGGTGGGGCTGGCTAAGGGGAGGGGCTGAGGGCTGATAAGTGTGGTGGGGGCCCAATGGGGGTGGGGTCAGCTGAGGGGAAGGGCCGCAGAAGCGTTGGCTGGCCACCCATCCTCTATCAGGGTGAGAGAGGCTGATCAGGGGCAGGGCTGACTGGGGAGAGGGGCCACAGGGGGTTGGCCGGCCAGCTCCTCTTCCTGATCAGGCCAGTTCACTGGTCACAGTGGGCGTCATAGCGACCAGTCATTCTAGTCATTACAGTGTTCCGGTTGCTGGCTTTTTATATGCGTATATAAATACGCACACATATTTTTATCAATTCATCAACTGAAGTGTTGATTCCATGTCTTTTGACCACCATGAATAATGCTGTAATGAACATAGGAATGTCTGTTTTCAATTTTGGGGGATAGCTACCCATAATAGGGCTGCTGGGTCATATGATAATTCCATTGTTAGGTTTTTGAGGAACCTCCATACTGTTTTCCATAGTGACTATACCATACTAGAATATAGTGAAAGACTATATGCAACCAAATTCAATAACCTAGAAGAAACAGGTAAGTTGCTAGAATTATATAACTTTTCTAGGCTAAAACCTGAAGAAATGAAAAATATAAATAGACTGATCAACAGTGAGAAAATTGAAACAGCCATCAAAAACTCCCCAAAAGTAAAAGTCCAGGACCAAATGGCAAAGCAAAAGAAACCATCAACAAAACAAAACAACAACAATAACAAATAGAGTAGAAGGAGAAATTTGTAAACAACAGCTCCAACAGGGGATTAATATCCAAAATATATAAGATACACATTTTATAAAACCTCATTTTTGTGTTATTCTTTCAGATTCATTTGAAAATAATGTTCGGTGGAACACAAATCAGTCCATAATTTTCATGTTTTGTAAATTTAAAATGTTGACTAGACAATTTTTAAATTGTATTTATCATTTCCCTCAGACATAACTTCTTCATGAATAGACATTATCTAATTATGCTTTTTAGCTTGTACTGCAATTATGGGACATCATTAATCATTCTGCATATTCTATAAACATCAAATTCAATGAAAGTTAAAACTATAAAACACTGTACAAGTGCCTTGATAGTCACAGATGAATAAGGTGTCCTTCTCCTGAAGTCTCTGGTAGAGGGATTAGCAACTCTTTTTTTAAAAATATATTTTATTGATTTTTTTTTTACAGAGAGGAATGGAGAAGGACAGAGAGTTAAAAACATGAGAAAGAAACATCAATCAGCTGCCTCCTGCACACCCCCTATGAGAGATGCGCTTGCAACCAAGGTACATGCCCTTGACCAGAATCGAACCAGTGGGATCAGGCCTAAATGGGCAGTTGGACATCCCTCTCACAATCCAGGACTGCTGGCTCCCAACTGCTTTGCCTACCTCCCTGCCAGATTGCCCCTAACTGCTTCTGCCTGCCAGCCTGATCTACGCCTAATTGCTCCTGCCAGCCCAATTGCCCCTAACTGCCCTCCCCCTACTGGCCCAGTCACCCCTAACTGCCCTCCCTGCAGGCCTAGTCACTCCCAACTGCCCTGCCCTGCAGACCTGGCCCCCCACAACTGCTCTCCCCTACAGGCCTGGTTCCTCCCAACTTCCCTCCCCTGCAGGCCATCATGTGTCCACATGGGGTGGCCATCTTTGACCATATGGGGGCGGCCATATTGTGTGTTGGAGTGATGGTCAATTTGCATATTACCTCTTCATTATATAGGATTCCAGAGTCTATAAATTAACTTTTTAAACATATTAGCTTTGTGCTAAAAAGCATTATGGAATTGTCAACATAAGAAACATCTAAACCTATAAGAATTTTTCTAAGTTTATTTGAACCAAACTGATGACAGTGGACAGGAATTGGCTTGAGCAAATTCATCTTATTTTATACATGACAATCAAAATAGGAGGTGTAAGTGGGTTACATGAAATCCACTGATGACAGATTAGGGAGGTGGGAGAAAGCAAAGCAGTGGGGAAGGGAACCTCTGAAATTGAGTCTTGTGTTTCCAAAGTCCCCTTCTCTTAGTCTAGTCAGAGAGGCAGTGTAGCTGGGGCTTCAGTTAAGCTGGAAGCAAAGCCAGTGTCCAGAGTGTCCTTTCCATGTTGGAGCTAGGCCCAGTTCAGTCAGGCTAGTTTCAGTTCACTAGTCCATCATATGGGGGGTGCATATGGCCATGGGCCATGTGGGTGAACACAAGGGGGGCCCCACAAACCCAGAGCCACACAACTCCCAAGAGCAATAACAACACAAGAGATCAAATTCCTCCGTTCAGGAGATGCACTGTTCCAAACCTTCTGCCCTCGCCGTGGCCATGTCCATTCTGGCCAATGATCTGTGTTCTCAAGTGTGACTGACAGGCAAACACCAGCGTTACCGGGTATGCATCTATCTTCCCTTTGCTCCTTTCCTTTAATTAATAACTAGCTTAATTACAACAGTATCAGGTTCAGGGTTAGCCCAGGATCAGCTGCCACTGCCCTTTGCTTCCCTGGTGGCAAGTCTCCTGAGTCCCTTAGAGTTTAGGAGATGCATGCCTGTGGGGGAAGGAAAAGGGGGAGAAGAGGAAGGGGTAGTCCTGGGAAGAAGAGTGCTGGGAGCTTCATTTTGAGGGTTTTAAGGCTGTGAGTTTAGGAAAGGTCTCAGGGGAGGGTCTCTAGAATATTCATCTGCTCTATACTGATGCACCAAAATGAGACTCATTGCCTTAACTTCATCTGTCCTTGAGTGTGGTTGGCAAATAACACTAACTGGATTGCTCCTCTCTCTATCTTTGAGTAGGTGATTTAAGCTATTTACTCTTTGGTTGGGAAAGAGAAATATAAACCATTTACTCATCAGTATCCTTGGTTATAGAAGACAGGATTTTGCAATTTACTAGATGGCTGTAAATTGCTTGGCCATTTAACTGTCTTTCTCAGTTTCCCTAATCCACTTGTTCTGGCTTACTTGCCTGTCTCAATACTAGAAGATACAAAATCTGTAATCTGCTTTGTTTGTTTGTTCTTCTCCTTCACAATTTTGTTCTTAGTTTAAAAAATGATAAAGCTTAGATATACCAAGAAAATAGTGCGTGCCCATTCGGCTAAGGCCTCTTGACACATGATTAGCAGAGCAGAAGGATTTGGTTAATATAAATAATACATGAAATTCAGATTTGTCAGACATTTTTTGATTATACATTGTAGTATCCAGTAAATTGGTAAGTGTATCTTTGCCTACAACTATAATGCTAAAATATCACTTCTTAAAATATACTCATTTGATGTAGATTGTAGTAAAATAGAATGTCATTAAAAAGCGGGTGACTTTTCAAGAATTCTCAAGACAAAAAAATCATTAACCACAGAGCTATTATTTGAGGTAAGTAAATATATACACACACACACACACACACACACGTGTGTGTGTGTGTGAGTAATTTATTACTGCATTAAGTAAAGGATAGATAAAATCTCTAAAATAAAGTCATATTTGGATCTAGAAGAAAAAATTAAATTGGATTATTTAGAAATTTATACCTTGTTTCTTTGCTCTCCTGATAACTTCTAAGGCTTTACAATTTTCTAATTTCTAATTTCTGGACCTCTGATATATCCCAGGTACTGACAAAAAAAAAGTGACAAAAAATAATCCTCAAAGAACAGCAGGTAAGTCACAGCACAGTACATTCCTTATTGATTCTCCATTCTACGTACAGTCCTTCAAGAAATAATGAGGAAGCCATTCTATTTATTCTAAAATGATGCAATAGCAAAAATGTTAAAGTAGAGACCTCTATTTACAAAATGACAACTTTTCATCATCAAATAAATCTAGATAATATGTACCTGCCATTTCATAAATGTTTATCAGATATGGATAATATCCTTCCTTTTTAAATTAATGAACAGAGAATTATACCAAACCTACCTCATCAGAGCATAAAAGAGCACAATGTAATACATACTATTAACAGTATAGGAAATATTATAAAGCATATTGTTCCTTTGAAAACTCAGAAATGCTAAACTATCTTATTTTGTCTGTGGGTCACTTTGTGTTTTAATGCTTTGAGGACTCTAACTGATATGTGAAAGTTTCAGGGGACTGGGGTGAGTCCAAAAGGATCTTATGACTGTTCATTAAATTGCCAGTTGGGCAAGAAAATCACTAATATCAGCTTATTCAATGTTCATGTATGTATCTTTTCTTTCTTTCTTTCTTTTTCAGAGAGAATAGAAGGGAGAGAGAGAGAGAGCAAGAAAGAGACATCGATGTGAGAGAAACACATGGATTGGTTGATTGGCTGCCTCCCACATGAGCCTGCAACTGAGGCATGTGCCCTTGACTGGAGTTGAACCCAGGACCCTTCAGTCCACTCTCTCCACTGAGCAAAACCAGCTAGGACTCATCTATGTTTCTAACAAATTATAGGGTAACATAGTTTTCCCAATTATTTATATTTACTGGTGACTTTGATTGTAAATACAAGACAGCTCACTTTAGTGAACATCATGATGATACTTAGTTACAAAATACACTGTCTTCTCACAAAATCTACTCAAACTTAACAAAAATTGACTTTGTTAGCTAGTATTTATTACTCAAAAATATTTTCTGGGACCCAGTACCATCACTAAATACTGAACAGAGTAATAAAACCCATGTAAAGCAAAAAAAGAATGAATAGTTAGAAGAAAGGATGATGAACAAAATCTCTTTAAATGCTCAAAAGTCAGAGTGGATACCCAGGCAGCTGCTTTTACAGTGCTGAAAATACATGCACTTATTTGTGGTAATCTGCATTTCAGAAGCACATTCCAATTACACATTTTCTATATTTTCTGAGAGACAATTATGCTCAAAATGTTTAATTTTTCCTGGCATGCTTGCTCATAACAGAGAATGCTAATTATGATAAATTCTTTGTCATTTTAAGTAAACGGCTACACTGAATTGTTTTATGTGCCTTCATTTGGTAGGAAACCAAGCCCGTTTCATGATACACTTTAAAATTTTTCAATCATACTCAAAACAGAAAGCAACAAAATGTATGTCATTTCTAGTTAGGCAGCAAATGCTGAAGTATCATAGAATCGAACTCGCTGATTTGATAAGTAAAACAGGTGCAACTGCATCCCCTCAAAATGGAAACACACCTAATTAATAAACAAAAACACTTGGTTCTTGGGAGCAGGATGGAAGCTGGGGAGCTGTACTAGAAACTGACTCACTGGTTATTTTCCATTTGCCACTTCCCATTCATCCTCTGCCTGCTTGCTCATTCGTTTGTTTTGTGCTGATCCGTGCCTTGGAAGGTGGCTCCCAGATTGCATCGCCCTACCTCCCCTGCACTCTGGCTTTCCTCGGTTCAGGAATGAGACTTACCACAAGCGACTGAGGGAGTAGAGAGAGAGGGCAGGCTATTTCTTTGCCCAGGCCCTTCCTGTTTGGGGTTCTGGAAGCAGCAGCCATGGATTCAGTCTTCACCAGGCTTTGGTGATATTGGTTCTACCTCTGGACCCAGGCCTGATGATAGCTTCTAGCTGTTGCTATCACCTCTGTATGCCTCCACACCCCTTGTTGGTTCTCTTTCAATCACTTCTTTATTAGATTCTCATCAAAAACTCAGATAATTGTGTCAGCTGTATCCTGCCTGGTGCATGACTAGCAAGTGGAGACTGAGTAGTCGAGATTATGAAGGCAATTAGGTTTAAAATGACCTTGAACTGGCACTGTTCCCTTTATCTCCCAAAGTGCCTTCTAGGTCCAGGTACAAATGTCACCCTGCTACATCTAAAGTGGAAACCTACAGTCAGAATTTTGGAGCAACAGAATCATAATGGCAATTTTAATTAGGGACTTGATAAATCTCACAATAGTCCCTCTGAAACAAAGTCATAGATTTGCAAACTCAGAGTTAGGAGAAGAGAGGGAAGGGCAGGGCTTGAGGTCAGCCTTCTGCTGGGCATTCCCCAAGTCTTCCCCTGAAGGACTAGTAATGGCAAAGGATTAGGTAGAGCCACACAAAACTCCCGGGTTTCACTATAATTGAGTGAGAATTACATAACGTGTTTGTTTTTAAGATAAAACAATTAACTTCATCAAAACAATTACATAACTTTCTGCTTCAGGAGAATGCAGTGTTGATGACACAGCTGTGATCCTCCTGGGATACTACCTCATGTCCTGTTATATACATAGAAGTACCTATTTGTTTCACATACTCTTTTGGGTATAGATTCACCCGAGATAGAGGGAATCTGACTATCTATATCTATAACTCTAGCTAGCTAGATAATAAGCATGGCTTCTCAAAGTGCCATAATCCTATATAATAAAAGCCTAATGTGCCATTGTCCCCTTGGGCTGCCATTTGACCTGGAGTTCACCCGCTTGCTGTGATGTGCCCTGACCACCAGGGGGCTGACTGCCCCACAGACCGAGACCAGTGGCTGCGGCAGGGAGCGGGGCCGCTGCCTGGCTCCCAGGTGCTGAGGGAGCCGGGTGGGGGGCCCAGCCCCAAATGATTGCCCCATAGGCGGGATGGTGGAGCAGGTGAGGGTGCAGCGTCAGGCCAAGGCAGGGTACCAGGTGAGGTTGTGAGGCTGAGGGCACGAGCTGGGGCTGCGAGGCTAGGGGTGTGAGCTGGGGCCCAATCCCCGCAAGCCACCCAGAGGGACCCCACCCATGCACGAATTTGTGCACCAAGCTTCTGGTATATAATTAAAAGAATTAATAAAATAATATGCATGACATAGAACAATTATGAATTGCTTCAGTTTTATATAGTTTGTTTATTATTCTGCCTATAAACACATATATTAGTGTATGTATATGTACTTTAAGCCATACCATAACAATAATTTCCATTTTCATGGATTCAAATATTCTTTAGAGAAACTGACAGCAGCCTACTTCTCTAAACATCATAACGAATTAATCTTACTATTATATCAAGTGGGACTTCTACAAGTCGAATAAAATAAATGAAAAAGAATGCCTCCCCTGCTTGCCCTAACCAGTTTGGCTCAGTGGATAGAGCATCGGCCTGCAGACTCAAGGGTCCCAGGTTCGATTCCGGTCAAGGTCATGTACCTTGGTTGTAGGCACATCCCCAGTAGGGAGTGTGCAGGAGGCAACTGATCGATGTTTCTCTCTCATCGATGTTTTTAACTCTCTATCCCTCTCCCTTCCTCTCTGTAAAAAAATCAATAAAATATATTTTAAAAAAAGAAGGCCCCCACCCCACCCCCGTGTGCTCATAGTTTCCATGTCTTCTTTTTTTCATCCTTATGAACTTTTAAACTGAATTAGAGCATTGTTTACTGAAGGAATTTCCCTGTATAGACGTATTCTCTAGTATATTTTTAAATGTCCTTCTGGTGTACCTATAGATCTAAATTAACTAAAAATGTAACGATAGAATTGGCATATGCCTGTGTGAAAACTCAATTCACTAGGGAAAATTTCTATCTTTGTCTTTCTACTTGGTAGTCAGGAAATGTATTGGGATTGTTTTGTTTTCACTCATGGCCTGACTCATTTAGCATTTCCTACAAAGAATAGCTCTAAATGTTAGAAACATTTTCCAAGTAAAAGTCCTGTTGTGCTTGTTTTAACAACAGATAAGGATCATTTGTGCTTAGAATGTATTTGCATATAAACAATTAATGTGTTGAAGTTTTTCAAATTGCCATTTTTCACACGAGGAATAATAAATATGCATTCTGAAATTTTGTTGAAATTACTATGGTTTCCTTTAAGACATTCTTTGTCATATTTTATCAGGACCTGTTAATTTGGAAAGGAAAGAAAGAGGGAAGAAGGAAGGAAGACAAAAAGGAGGGAGGAAAAAGAAAAGAATGAGATGCCAGGAAACACTATGGCAATATATTGTCTTTATTGCAGTAGTATCACTGTGATGCTTAATTCTCTGTTCACTTAAACCATTTATTAAATATTCAGAAAATATCATAAATATTCTCTTAGAGATAGAATGAACTATAAAGCTGTTAAGAGTATAGTGCAAAGTAGGCTATAAATACATAGTTGCTCATTCAAAGAGGTTTGGGAAATTGGACATACCAAGAAATTTTTTTGTGTTTGTTTATTCTTTGCTTTACTATAGCTTAATGTGCATTTCCTGCCATTTAGAAGTAAGAATTCTGTAAGAAAGAAGTGCTAGATAACATTTTAAAAGGTAATAAATTTGAAAGGACAACTGCATGAGGAAATAAAAAACAATTAAGAGCAAAGAATTTGACATCGGTCTACACAATGTCTTATTCATTATATTAACGTGATCATTGTACAAAAGCAAATCCATTTCACCAGTGAATTTATGATCTCCTGAGGGGATGTTTTCTTGAATTGCCTGCTTCAATTGATCAGTCGTGGCTTTTGTAAGGAACATTTTCCTTCTAAAAATTTACCTGGGACCTGAAGTATGTTAGCCCACCAATAGTCTTGCCATTCATTTCCTGTTAAGCTTAAAAGACTCTTCATATGCAGTTATCATTTCAAAATACTTCGTTGGGATGTGGATGAAAAATTTTCCCAAGTAAAACCTCCTGCCATCTTGATAATGGTCTTCATTTCATCTCCTCCTTGGCTTTGCATTAACTTCCTGCATTCTACAGTCCAACAGCCTCATGTTGGCGGTCCAGGTCTGTGACATCCTAGTTGCAACCCCTACCTTCATTTCTTGCAGCTCACCACAAAACTGCCTGTGTGACAGCCGATTGACTCCCTCTCCCAACTCTGCACAACCCAACCACATCAGAAACCCATGACTGAATGTCTGCTCTACCTGAAATTTCCCTCTCTGCACTCAATCCCTACTCCTCACCAACCAAGTGCCCGGCACGAGAATCTTGCCTCATTTCTGTATCCCTTATGCTGTAGCTTGTTCAGGCTTAAGGAACACTGATATTAGCCCTTGCCTTCATAGAGCAGCCTGTGCATAGTATTTGCGAGCAAATCGGGAAGGGGAGAGAGAACTAACTAACTCACTTATTGATTCATTCATCCCAATACTATGTATGAGGCACTTACAATGCAGTAGGCATGACCAGCCTCAGAGAAGATCGTCATGCACAAGATGCAGCCCTGCCTGCACCCTAACTGACAGGCTCATCAGACACAGACAAGGCATCCACAGATTAGAAACCAGACACTTCCTGGTTACCAAAGGCTCTCATCAAAAAGTGGCCCAGCTTGCTTCAGAAGTCAGAGTCCTTCCAGCATGAAGGATGATGCAAATATATTGGTTAATACTATTCAGATACGTTTTAGATAGTTTCAAAGCCATCAGAGTGCTTGCCTAAATTCTTAAACTCATTTAAAAGTGTGTGTATGTATGTGTGTGTGTGTGTGTGTGTTTAGGTGTGTTAGCCATTAAAACTATTAAAAAGACTGGAAATTTTTATAAAGTCTTCTACATTAGCAATGGCATGAGAAATGGTTTCCCAGTGAGGTTCATAGCAGCTAAAGGGCTACTATTCAAATTCCATTGCAGTTGGGAAAGGTATGCAGTTATCTGTTTCAAGTTTTCCGGGGTGTCCAATAACTTAAATCTGCTCCCTATCTTTCCACTTTGTATCATTTTATATTATAAATATCAAAAATACAATGCCACAGCCTGGCCAGCATAGCTCAGTGGTTGTGTCCATCTATGAACCAGAAGGACATGGTTCAGATTCCGGTCAGATTCAGATTCCGGTCAGATTCCCAGGGCAGGGGCTCAATCCCATCGTGGGACTCACAGGAGGCAGCTGATCAATGATTCTCTCTTGTCACTGATGTTTCTCTCTCTCTCTCTCTCTCTCTCTCTCTCTCTCTCTCTCTCCCTCCCTCCCTCCCTCCCTCCCTCCCTCCCTCCCTCTCTCTTCCTTCCTCTCTGAAATCAATAAAAATATGTTTTTAACAAATACAGTGTCACTAAATAAAAACTTCCAAATTTATTTTAATTACAATAATTGTAATTGAAATCAATTCAAAAGCTTAATAATTATGCAGTATATGTAAATAATCTAACTAAAAGCCTTTGAGTCTATGTTTTCCAGGATTATTCGTGAGATATAATTCATCTGATGAATTGAAAAGGATCTCAACTTAAACATATACATTGTTTAAGACTGAGACATTCTAAATTTTCTGGTTATCTAGTCTGTATTCATTTCATTCCCTCACCAAAAAGAGAACAATTTTGTATTCATTTCATATTTGCAAATACACCTAGGCCAGACAGGTAAACTTATCATAACAAATGATGTGGAAAATATGTTTGACCAAACAGAATGTCACTGCTTAAGGGATTTAAATGAAACTATAAATTTGAGAATGTGAATTATATTTAACCTTGAAAACAATTTGAGTTAAGGTTTTAAAGTTAAACCAAAAAAAAAAAAAAAGAAACACAACACCTCAGTATTTTTAAACCACATGCTAAGACCTCAAGCTCTCTTGAATAATATCTCTGTTTATTCGTATTTTGTAAAAATATATTTAATTATTTACTATATTTGAAAGTAGGGAATGCTGGATTTGGGAAAAACAGACAACAAAGACATAAAAGTAACTAATACTTAGTAAATGCCTCACATGAGCTTTATCTGTGGTAATGAGTTATATACACAAATAACATCACAGGAATAAAAGGAGCTGAGGAAATACTGGCATATTCCAAAAGAGAGTTAAGTCTTTGTCAGTAATGGGTCCCACCCGCATAACTGTACAAAATGATTCTGAAATATTAATGGTAAAATAATCCAAGGGAAAATGATTCCACTTCCATCTCCCCAACCCTCTGACAGGATCTTGAATGGGCTAGATACTGGCTTTAGAACTGAGCTCCAGCTATACAATCCTGGGCAGAGCTGTGTCTCAGTTTTCTCCACTGAAAAGTGGCATACAAGTAGGACCCATGTGAAAGGAATGTGAAGATTAAATAATTTAATATGTATAAAACACTTGGAACTTTATACAGCACAGAAGCTCTGTAATAGGAGCTATTCCTACAGTCCAGTGCTCTTAACTCTGCCATGATGACTCTTCTCCCAAGAACGGCAATATTCCCACACCCAATAACTCTGGTGTTTGAACTAGGTCTTCATCAATGTAAACTGTTGTCCCTGAATCCCCCTGCCTGTACAGATAATTGCGCTGGCAGCATCCTTTTATTCTTTGCAGTGGCCAACCTCCCTGGAAATGATGTGAACACAGCTTTAGCTACTCCAGAACATTGTTTTAATGAGTAATGTAGAGAGAAATGGGAAGCCTGAACATTAGCATCACCTAAAATACACCTGACCGTACCATCTATTTTTCAAAGGCTGGATCATAACAGTGCATTTAGGTTACAGTCACTAAAATATGCCAGACAACATCTTAAAAGACGATGTGCATCATCCCATTGGCATATCTTCCAGTTACTGTGACTAAGCGACAATTGGAAACACCCATTCTTGACCTTCTTCTACAACTTTGAAAAGTGGATTTCCAAATCCTCGTTTTTCAAAGGGAGAGCTACTAGCAACTAATCCAAAATCTCAGGATGAATGTTTAATGACTGACTGGCAGCAATGTCAAGCACATCAAAAGATGCCACATTTCATCAGGAAAACCAACATCAGCTTCACACTCGTGAAGTTCTGTGAGGTTTGCTTATTCTGTAGTGGTGCAGCACCTAAAATTACCATTTCTGCTCAAGTTTTCTGCTTCCTCACAGTTAACTTCAGAGAGAATTTTGAGCTGCTTTGAGAAAATTCTTCTGGGTTCTGTTTCCTTGTGGTTTCTCATTCCCCTCCCCTCCCCCAAAAGCAAAAACACATGTTTATTTTAAACTATGTATATAGACAAAAGATGATTATCAAAAATGTATTGAAGTAAGAATTTCCAGATAAAAAATTAAATTAATACAAAAAAAGTGTTTTAAATGACAACTGTCACATTTTGCCCACTTAGTAGAAATTATTTAATGCCTACCACTAAAGTGTTTCCACTTAAAATGGTAAATACTGGGCATGAGGATGGACGTAAGAAGTTAATGGTAACATTGCTACTTCTTAAGACTGTTTCTTTATTAATATTCTAGTAGCTAAAAAATTGAACCAAAATCTCGTTGGCATTTTTCTACTCTAAAACTGGGCAATGTGACTTGTTAGACTATACATGCTTCTACTTATAGACTCAACAAGGCTATTTTTCACTTTGCTCAAAATACAATCAGGTCTGTTAACATTTAAATGTTTTCTGAGTTGACCTTTATGCAAAAACATTTTTCTCCTTGCTTAAGTAAACATAGTTTCCATGTAGTTTCAGTATTTCTTATCCAGTAAACTCTGACCTGAATTATTTCCCATGCCTACACCCTAAACACACACACACACACACACACACTTGTCCTTTGTTTTGTACAACTCCCCAGGAATGAAGTCAGTCTTGTTAGTAAAGCATTCTCTAATCAGTGGTGCCTACATAAATCTATGCACAGTGCGCATCAGAGCCCTATCCTAGAAGATCAGATATTCTATCTTATAAAAGAGTAATATGCAAATTAGGTGTCACTCCGTGACAAAGATGGCCGCTCCCATAGCCACAAGATGGAGGCGCCCATACCACATTCTATCTAATAAAAGAGTAATATGCAAATTAGGTGTCACTCTGTCACAAAGATGGCTGTCCCCACAGCCACAAGATCGCAGTGCCCAGTCCGGCTCAGCCCTGCCACTAAAGTGGTCAGGCCTGTTAGCCAGGCAGGTGGCGGGGGAGGCGGGGGGGCCGAGGAGCAGAACAGGTGATCAGAGGGGGCTGGGGGTCCTCTTCCCAGGTCAGAGGCCTTCACCAGAGGCCTCAGGCATAGGCAAGGGCAGAGCTGGTGATCAGAGAGGTGTGAGGGTTCCCTACCCAGGCATAAGTCTGGGCAGGGGCAAGGCCGGAGATCGCAGGGGTCTGGCCACTGGTGAAGCTGGCAAAGCAGGGGTCTGGGGGTCCCCTGCTCAGGCCTGCATCCTCTGCCAGAAGTTACAGGGGTGGAGCTGAGATTGGAGGGGCAGGGGTGGAACCAGTGATGGGAGTGAACTACAGAGGAAACACCTTTTCTTACTGCTCATTGGCTAAGCTCCCTGTATGCCACTGGTAATATTCTTAGTAACTTGGGTAATAAGAATCCAAAAAGGTGATCTAGGGTTTTTCCACCACACTCCTGGAGAAAAAAATGAAAGTCCACTGCTGGAGGGCTAGGAAATGTCATATCCTGCCCTAGCCGGTTTGGCTCAGTGCATAATGCCTCAGCCTGCTGACTGCAGGGTCTGGGTTCAATTCTGATCAAGGGCATGTACCTAGGTTTCAGGCCCTGCCTGACCGGGGCCCAGGTCAGGGCATATGCAGAGGGCAACCAATCAAAGTGTTCCTCTCAGTTTGATGTGTCTCTGTTTTTCCCTTCTCTACCACATTCTCTAAAAATCAATGGAAACATATCCTCAGGTGATGATAAAAAAAAAAAAAGAAAGAAATGTCACATCCTGTGCAAGACACATCTTGAAAATGACTAAAGAAAGTTGTCATTGCTTCATGGTGAAGGGACTGGAGTCCATGTTGATAAAAACACCTTGGTGGCTGTGGTGACTGGCTGTGGCTGTAGCAGTGGGGTGATGGGGCTGGTGGCTTCCTCTGATTAGCCTGGTTGCCTCCCACAAAGAGAGGCCAGACTGCAGCTTAGGTCCACACCCCAAGGGGAGCAGAGAGCAGGCCTAAGCTGTTAGTAGGACACCCCCTGAGGGCTCCCAATATGTGAGAGGGGGCAGGCTGGGCTGAGGAACCCCCTCCACCAGTGCACGAATTTTGTGCACTGGGCCCTTAGTCAGTATATAATAGTGTGGTAGGCATAATAATTTACTCCCTGACACCTCCCGCCAAAAAAAAAAAATACTCACAATCTAACCCTAGGAACCTGTGAATATGACATTTTTACTTGGCAAAAGGGACTTTGCAGATGTCACTAGTTAATGATATTGAGATGGAAATTTTTCTGAATTATCAGAATGGGATGAATGGCCTCATAGGAAGGATTCAGGAGGGTCAGAGTCAGAGGGAGATGATGTAAGGATAGAAGGGAGAGAGATTTTAAATTCTATGCTATCGGTTTTGAAGATGGAAGGGGGTCACAAGCCAAGGAATACAGGGAACTTTTAGAAGCTGGAAAAGGTGAGAAAACAGATTCTTCTCAAGAGCCTTTAGTAGCACACAACCATACCGCCAACTGGATTTGAGCCCCATGAAACCCATTTTGGACTTCTGACCTCTGAAAATGTAAACAAATACATCTGTATTGTTTTCAGCCGTCAACTTTGTGATAATTTGTTACAACAGCAATGAGAAACTCATACACTTGGCCCAAACCAGTTTGGCTCAGTGGATAGAGCGTCAGCCTGCGGACTCAAGGGTCCCAGGTTTGATTCCAGTCAAGGGCATGTACCTCGGTTGTGGGCACTTCCCCAGTAGCGGGGGTGCAGAAGGCAGCTGATCGATGTTTCTCTCTTATCAATGTTTCTAGCTCTCTATTCCTCTCCCTTCCTCTTTGTTAAAATCAATAATATATATATACTAGTGGCCCAGTGCACGAAATTCGTGCACATTAAAAGGGGATTAATTAGAGGAAATATTTTAATATTGCTATTTTCCCTTTCTCTATAATAGAAGTGTCAGAGATTAAAGAAAATTAGTAAAACATATATGAAAATCTTCCTCCTGTCAGAGTCTGGGGTGCACCATGGAACCCAGAGTCAAGTTTTCAACCACCCACATGCACCTCAAAATCGCTCGAGACCCAAACCTGGACGGCCCCCCTTCATTGGGCTAGATCCAGACCCCGCCGGTCCCACCCTGTCAAGCCCTGCCAGGTGAGGGGGTGCAGCCTCAGGTCCCCTGGGTGCCAGGGCAGGGGGGCACGGCCTGAGGTCCCCCATCAAGCCCTGC
>PVJC01020546.1:0-29048 GCA_004026665.1 Murina feae
TTCACCCCAGCTCTGAAGGGAGATGGGGCCTCTCACAGGAGACCCCTGCCCCTGTGTAAGAGAAAATGGAGCCAGCGAGAGAGTGGGCCCAGGAGGCGTGTGTGAGAAAAAGGGAGCAGGTCTCCTTCCCTCACTAAAGCTTCCCCTCTGCCAGCTGGTTCCGCCCCCACTGTCGTGGGCCTGAGTGGGTCCCTCGGAGACTTAGCAGCCACCGTGCGTGTGCCCCGGAACCCACCCAGACCGATTGCAGCCCCTCTGCCTCCAGCTGCCCAGCCAGCCCACCACTGCTGCGGCTCCGATGGGCCTGGGTGGGTCATAGGAAACACATGCACAGAGGCTTAGCAGCTTCTGTGCGTGTGTGCCCCTGGACCCACCCAGGCCCATCGCAGCCCCCTGGGCCGCCGGCTGGTCCGACCCCCAAATTGGCTGCGATGGGCCTGGGTGGGTTCGAAGGAGGCTTAGCAGCCTGCGTGCCTGTGTGCTCCGGGACCCACCCAGACCAATCACAGTCTCTGGGCCGGCTGGCTGCCCCCCTCCCCCCTCTGCGATGGGTCTGGGTGGGTCTCACAGAGGCTTAGCAGCCTCCCTGCGCGTGTGCCCCTGGACCCACCTGGGGCGGCCAGCTGGTCCCACCCCCGCATTGGCTGCGATGGGACTGGGTGGGTTTGAAGGAGGCTTCCGTGCGTTTGTGCCCCGGGACCCACCCAGGCCCATCGCAGCCCCTGGGCCGGCTGGCTGCCCCCCTCCCCCCTCTGCGATGGGTCTGGGTGGGTCTCACAGAGGCTTAGCAGCCTCCCTGCGCGTGTGCCCCTGGACCCACCTGGGGCGGCCAGCTGGTCCCACCCCCGCATTGGCTGCGATGGGACTGGGTGGGTTTGAAGGAGGCCTCCGTGCGTTTGTGCCCCGGGACCCACCCAGGCCCATCGCAGCCCCTGGGCCGGCTGGTTCCGCCCCCACTGTCGTGGGCCTGAGTGGGTCCCTCGGAGGCTTAGCAGCCTGCTTGCGTGTGTGCCCCAGGACCCACCCAGGCCAATCACAGTCTCTGGACCAGCCGGCCGCCCCCGGGGCTGCGATGGGCCTGGGTGGGTCGCTCTGAGGCTTAGCAGCCTCCGTGCATGTGTTCCCTGGGACCCATCCAGGCCCATCGAAGCCCCCGGGCTGACTGACTGCTCCCGCCCTCGGCTGCCACCTCTATTTGCGGCAGAGGCCGCAGCCTGTGGCTTCTTCCCGGCTCCCACCTCCGCCATCTTGATTGGACTATTTTGCATACAGTCCCTCTGATTGGCTAGTGGGTGTGGCTTACCCCGTCCCGAAGAAACGGTTAATTTTACTATTTCCCTTTTATTAGTTTAGATATGATTTGATAAGTTTTTATATATGGAAGCACCTCTGAAACCATCACTTCAATCAATATAATGAATCTATACATTAAAACCCAAATCTTCTTTCTTATCCATTTATAATACAATTCCTCAAACCACTGCCCAACGCTTGCATCCCCAGGCAGCCACTGGCCTGCTTTCCTTCACCAAAGATTATTTTGCAGACCAATGAAACAGAACAGAGGACCCAGAAATCAACCCAAGCCATTATGCTCAATTAATATTTGGCAAAGGATGCAAGAGCATACAATGCAGTCAAGACAGTCTCTTCAAGAAATGGTGCTGGAAAAATTTGGTCAGATACATGCAAAAAAATGAAACTAGATCACCAACTTACACCATACACAAAAACAAACTCAAAATGTCTAAAGGACTTAAATATAAGACCAGAAACCATAAAAATCCTACAAGACTCCCTAGGCAGCAAAATAGCAGACATATGTCGTAGCAATATCTTTACTGACACAGCTCCTAAGGCAATGGAGACTAAGGAGAAAATAAACAAATGGGACTACATCAAAATAAAAAGCTTCTGCACAGCAAAAGAAACAATCAACAAAACAACAAGAAAGCCCATTGCATGGGAGAACATATTTGCCAATGATATTTCAGATAAGGATTTAATTTCCAAAATTTAGAGAGAACTCATGCAACTTAACAAAAGGAAGATAAATGATCCAATCAAAAAATACGCAAAGGACCTAAATAGACACTTTTCAAAAGAGGACATAGAAAAGGCTGAGAGACCTATGAAAACATGCTCAAAGTCACTAATCATCCGAGAGATACAAATCGAAACAACAATGAGGTACCTTCTCACACCTGTCAGAATGGCTATCATCAACAAACCAACAAACAACAAGTGCTGGCGAGGATGTGGAGAAAAAGGAACCCTCATGCACTGCTAGTGGGAATGCAGACTGGTGCAGTCACTGTGGAGAATAGTATGGAGTTTCCTCAAAAAATTAAAAATGGAACTTCCATTTGACCCAGTGATCCCACTTCTAGGAATATATCCCAAGAAATCAGAAACACCAATCAGAAAGGATATGTGCACCCCTATGTTCATAGCAGCACAATTTACAATAGCTAAGATTTGGAAATAGCCAAAGTGCCCATCAGCAGACGAATGGATTAAAAAATTGTGGTACATCTACACAATGGAATGCTACACTGCAGTAAAAAAGGAGTTCTTACCATTTGCAAGGAACTGGAGAGCATTATTCTAAGTGAAATAAGTCAGTTGGAGAAAGATAAATATCACATGATCTCACTCATATGTGGGATATAATGATCAACATAATTTGATGAATAAGAATAGATCCAGAGACAAATAGTGGGGGGGTAGAGGGATTAGAGAGCAACCAAAGGACTTATATGCATGCATATTAGCATAACCAATGGACACAGACACTGGAGCAGTGGGGTCTTGCCCAGGGTGGGAATGACTGAGGGAGAAGAGGTCAATCGGGGAAAAAGAAGACATATATAAAACTTTAGACAATAAATAAATAAATAGATAAATAGATAAATAAATAAATAAGTAAATTCTTAAAGATGTAATTGACATATTAAAAAAAAAGCTTATTTACATTTCTAAAATTATATAGTATACACTCTTTTGTGTCTGGCTTCTTTTACCTGGCACATTGCTTTGTGATTTATCCAAGTTGTAGGTTATATCAGAACTGTAATCCTTTTTATTGCTCACTAGTATTCCATTGAACAGATATACCATCGTTTATTACATTCATTCAGTCTGATGGACAGTTGGGCTGCTTTCAGTTTAGGGCTATGACAAAATAAAGCTGCTAAAAACATTATGTATAAGTCTCTACATGAACACGCGCTTTCATTTCTATTGAATAGAATCCTAGGGGTGGATTAGTTTAGGTTGTATCGGAGGTGTATGATTGACTCTAAGAAACAGCCGAGCTGCTTTCCTAAGTGGCCATGCCATTTCACATTCCCGGAAGCAGCTGAGCGTTCCAGTTCCCCCACGTCTTCACCAGCGCTTCAGATGGTCCACTTTGTCCATTCGGGGGTGTCTAATAGGTGTGTAATGAATGGCTTCTCATTGTGCTTCTAATTTGCATTTCTCTCATAAATAATGATGTTAAGTATATTTCCATGTGCTTATTTACCAAAAGTGTATTCTTTGGTGAAGTGCTGTTTAAATTTGTCCATTTTAAAAACTGTTTTTTAATTGAATTTTGAGAATTCTTCATAAATTCTGAAGTCAAGTCCTTTATAAGATTTCTGATTTGTGAATAAATGCCTCTACTGGGAGTCTTCAAACTTTTTAAACAGGGGGCCAGTTCACTGTCCCTCAGACTGTTGAAGCACCAGACTATAGCTTAAAAAAAAAACTATGAACAAATTCCTATGCACACTGCACATATCTTATTTTAAGCAGGACAGGCAGCAGCGGCAAAAACACCGGCGAGCCAGATAAATGTCCTCGGCAGGCCGCATGTGGCTCGCGGGCCATAGTTTAAGGATGCCTGCATCTATGCTCACCTGCTTACTATCTCAATATATTTTGAAAGGCAGAAGTTCTAAGTCAAATATATTAAGTTTTAATTTGATTTATTAGGGTGACATTAGTCAATAAAATTATATAGGTTTCAAGAGAACAATCTTATAATACATCATCAGTATTGTATTATGTGTTTACCACCCAAAGTCAAGTCTTCTTCCATCATCATTTATCCCCATATACCCTCTTTTACCTCCACCATCCTCCTTCCCCTCTGGTAATCATCATGCTATTATCTATCTATGAAGTTGTTTTTTTCATTGCAGTGTTATTTACGACTAGGGGACTGGTGCACAAAAATGTGTGCACTCAGGGGGGGTCCCTCAGGCCAGCCTGTGCCGTCTTGCAGTCTGGGACCCTTCAGGGATTGTCCACCAGCTGGCATGCCTAGCCAGCCTGGGTGAGGGGCTGATGGCTATTTGCAGGCTGGCCAAACCCCCCCAGTGGGGATCTTCACCCAATGGGGGTGTGGCCAGCCTGGGTGAGGGGCTGAGGGCCGTTTTCAGGCTGCCCTCAGCTCCCATTGACCCAAGGTCCCAGCGAGGCTGGGTGGAATCAGGTTTCTGTAACATTGTTGCTTTGAGCAGAGGCCTAGACAGGCAAGGAAGCCTTCTGTTTGCTTCAGCTCCATGGCTTCTATAATTGAAACATTGTTGCCTTGAGCAGAGGCTTAGTTGGCCTAGGCAGGCAGTTGCAACAGAAGCCTCCTGTTTGCTCTAGCTCCATGGCTGCCAGCCTCCATCTTGGCTGGATTAATTTGCATATGGCTGCTCTGATTGGCTGGTGGGTGTGGCTTGGCTGATGGGTGTGGCCTAAGTGTCTCAGAGTGATGGTTAATTTGCATATTACTCTTTTATTAGATTAGATATTAAGTATTTCTTTAATGGATCATACATTTTGTATTATAGCTAAGAAATCTTTCCCTAATCCATGATCACAAAGATTCTCTTCTATGTTTTCATTGAGAAGTTGTGTAGTTTGGAAGTTCACAGGTATATGATACATGTTAATGTAACTTTTGTATACAGTGCAAGGAATAAGTAGAATTTTCTAGTTATTGTTGTTTTGGAGGATTTTTTGCCTATAGATATCCATTTATTTCAGCCCAGTTTGTTGAAAAGACCATCTTTTCTCCACTAACCAAACTGCCTTTGCAACTTTGTTGAAAATAGATTGATCATATATATATGGTCTATTTCCAGACTCTCTATTCTGTTCCAGTGATATATTTGTCTATCTTTACACATACACCATATTGTCTTAATTGCTAGAGATTTATAAGTTCAAAGTCAAGTAATAACAAGTCCTCCAACTTTGTTTCCCTTTTTCAAAGTTGCTTTAGCTATTGTGGTTTCTTTGCATTTTTCTCTAAATTTAAGAATCAGATATATAGGCTGTCTCCCCAAAAAATGTGTATACACACTCTGAATAATTATAAAGGCAGTGTTTATTAAAGTACATTTTATTTTCAAAACTGAGCTATCAGCTGTTACAGTGTTTATACACTTTGAGGGACAACCTGAATTAAGGGAGCCAAAACTCAGTGGGAAAGGGGGTTTTGACAAAACACAATTTAGCAACTATTGAAGAAATATAAGTATTTTATAATTACACCTCAGTAAATTAAAATGTCTCAATTAAACTGGATATATATGTGTTATATGTATATATATATATTTTTTAAAGAACTATATATGTATATAGTTCTTTAAAAATATATATATGTAAAATATATATAAATATATATATATACATAAAAAATAATATGGCAATCAGTGATATAGCAAACGTTATAAACAAGTTTATACCCTTTGATCAGTTAGCAAGCCAGCTCTCCAAAAACAAAACAAAAAAGCACTGATTTGTGCAGTATTTGTCCATTTTTGTGGTGTAAATCATCCTGCCTATTACAGCTGATTTCAGGAGAGTTCAAGAGGTTTGCAAAATGGGCTGTCACAAGCTGGTGTGACCCAGCTCCAACAAACCTTTGCCTTTGATCTTTCACCTAAAAATGAACGCTAAACAAAATAATTTCAACAAGAAAAAAAGCTCTAACACAAAATTGTCATTGCATGGTTGCTTATGATAGCAGAAAATACACCAACAATCTAAATAGTTTGTTTATCCACTTGCTGAAATATCGTACAGCTATTAAAATAGAAAAAGAATGGAAAAATATAGAAAAACATTTGATGTACTGTGAAGAGAAGAAAGAAGAAAGAAAATTTTATGTCTCTAGAATTACACTGATGTAAAATATGTATGATCATGGCCAAAGTCTCCAGAATACACAAAAACAAAACCTATTACTCTTGTGATAGAGAGTAATTTATTTTTCTGTTGAAAGGGCCTTTAAAGGTGTTATACTAATACATACATTTTTTTTAACACAACAAAACAAAATCAGTAGTAGTTGACTTAACCCCATTTCTAAAGATTTGCACAAAGGCGTCCAGGCCAGGGCTGGAGCACGGCTCCAATAGCCATGACAACATCTTTAGAAATCTGGTGGAGAAAGTATTTATCAGATTTCCTACAAAGGAAATATCCATGTAGAGACCTCCATCACCACCACCCCGAGGGCAGGCTGAAGTAACAACTAACTGTTCAAATGCTTCAAAGGAAGGGGGTCTGTTTTGCTGTAGGTCTTTGTTTCATCTGACAGGGTCTGAAAATGAGTGAGGTATATGGGTGGGGGGGGATCCAGCTTTGTTCACTCAGCCTTCAACCTCTTCCCTAAATAATTGTTGAGAAAATGTTTAACAATACTGTTTAAAGTTGTGCCAAGTTGTTAGCTTGTCTAAGGGACCCAGGTGTCTCTCTCTCTCTCTCTCCCTAAACATATTCTGCCAATTTCCCTCAATGCCATTCAAATCAGGAAAAGTTAAGTGAGTCCTGATTCGCTGCCAGGCCCTGGCTAAAGTCTGGGGACACAGGGAGGGATGAAGACTCAATTTCCACCTTTGAGAAGCCTAGTATTGTAAGCTAGTCATGGAGTAAAACAACAGGACATTGGGGTCAGTGCTGCTGCATATGGGAAGCGTCCCTTCCTGGAGCCTCAACTAAGGAGCCCAGGGAAGCATGTTAACAGGATCCCCTGATGCCTTCAATGAAGCCTGCTCCAAGTCTATTAACCTCTCAAGCTTTCTTCTCCATCTGGGCTCCCTTTGCCCTCTGCCAGGATCTGGCCATTCCCTGCACAGATTTGTTCCAAGGCAATTCCAGCCTAAAAAGCTGCAGCTTGCTCAGCTCGGCATTAGGTTGACAGACATGCCTGCCAACTGGCAGGGGCTTCCTCACCCTTCCCGCCTTTATCTGTCATCTCCAAGCAGAGCAGGTGGCAGAAACCTGGCAATAGGTATAGGCCACATAGTGTGAAGACCCCAAAGCTTGCCAGAGAAGCCCAGGTGCCTCTTGCCACCAGTGCAACGAGTAGGAAGAGGCAGGGAACTGGGGCAGCTTCGTGGCCCCTGGAAGCTCCTGGGGCTTCTCCGAAGAAAATAGCTGAAGAGAATACTAATGATTTCCAACATGGAGGAAGAAAGGATGTGCAGCGATGCTCTTGTCTGGAGGTGTTTGATTTCCGAGTTGTGAAGTGGGCTTCCCTGGTCCTCTTCTTTCCTCTGACAGGCAGGCTGGCCTAAATCTTGGGTATCTTCCCAGCCCTCCAACAGTTGCGACAACATAAGTTGTGAAAAGGACTTTCTTGCTGAGGATAGGAAATGATGATGATAACAGTTATTCAACACTAGGAAAGAAAATCTTGCCATTTGCAACAATATGGGTGGACCTGGGGGTATTGTGCTAAGTGAAATAAGTCACACAGAGAAAGACAAATGCCATATGATTTCACTTAAATGTGGAATCTAAAAATCAGGATAAATGAACAAAACAAAAACAAACTCATAGATACAGAGACTATTTTGATGGGTGCCAGGTGAAAGGGAGGTTGGGGGATAGGTGAAAAGAATTAAGATGTGCAAATTGCCAGTTACAAAAAGGCACAGAGATGTAAATGATAGCATAGGGAATATAGTAATAGTATTGCAATAACTATGTATGGTGTCAGATATGGTACTAGACTTAGATGATCACTTCATAAGGTATATAAATGTCTAATCCTTATGTAGTACACCTGAAACTAATGTAATATTGTATATCAACTATAATTGAAAAATTAAAAATTATTTTTAAAAAATAAGTTTTAAAAATGTAAACAACAATAAAAAAAAAAAACACTAGGAAACAGAGACTGAGTTCAGAGATTTCCTCTACTTCCTTCTCTGATGAAAGAGCAAAGAAAGCCAGGGTTCTGCAGGCGCATGGTGAAAACGCAGTGTGTGAGTGGCTTGGAGGTAAACAGTACCATTTAAATACAGTGGAACTGAATGGCTGAATCAAAATCCCTAAAATGTATGCATTGCCCTCAGATACATGCAAAAAAATGTGTATCACCATCCTGAAACCTTTTCTCACCAAGAAAATTGACCAAACTCTGATTCCTCAGAAAGACTACAGAATATTAGATGCCACAGGTGCATAGAACACTGTGGAAACTGATCCTTGTCAAGTCTGAACTATAAGTGAACCAGATATGGGAAGAATTCATCCCAATACTTGACAGAAGTTAACTGATGTTGCAAACGGTACGTTGCCTGTTCTGGCACTGAGCTTGGTAAACCAAATGAACTCATTGGAAGGTACTTATAAAACATTCAATCTTGGGTAAATGAATTTTAATTCATTGGAAGAGAAAGCAAAGCTCGTTCCCATGGAAACCAGCTTTTATCTGTCTAGGTTATCTCAGGTCAGGGACATCAATGTTTTTAATGACTCTAAACAGTACTACAAATGTGGACTAGTTACTCTCATAAATACAAGTGGACTTATTTTTATAGTTGAGCCATAACACAACTATTTTATAGCTGCTATTCAACAAGAAGCAAGACATTAGCTGGAGATATGCCAATATATGTTACCTTTTCAAGTGATCGTCTATGTTGTTTTTACATATTTTAATTAAAGGCATTTGACTTCTAAGTCTGGGGTTAAGTCCTCTACTCTAATAAAAGAATAATATTGAAATTAACCATCTCTCTGGGATGCCTAAGCCACACCCACCAGCCAATCAGAGCAACTGTATGCAAATTAACTCAGCCAAGATGGAGGCCGGCAGCCACGGAGGCAGGACAGGCAGGGCAGGCAGGGCAGGCGGGGCAGGTGACAGGCCACGGGGTGACCGAGGCAGGCTTGGCCAGCCTGCAAACTGCCATCAGCCCCTCACTCAGGCTGGCCAGGCACACCAGCAGGTGGACATCCCCTGAGGGGCCCCAGACTGTGAGAGGGCACAGGCCGGGCTGAGGGACGCCCCCCGAGTGCACAAATTATTGTGCACCAGGCTCCTAGTCTAATATAATAAAAGAGAAACATGCAAATTGACCGTTACCACCAGCCAATCAGAGCGGCTGTATGCAAATTAACCCAGCCAAGACGGAGGCCAACGGCCATGGAGCTAGAGCAAACCAAAGGCTTCTGTTGCAACTGCCTGCCTAGGCTGGCTGAGCCTCTGCTCACAGCCACGCCCACCAGCCAATCAGAGCGGCTGTATGCAAATTAACCCAGCCAAGATGGAGGCTGGCAGGGCGGCTCTGCACTGGGAGCCTCCACGGCCAGCCAGCATAGCTGTGCCAGGTGTGTCAGCTCAGTGGGAGGGAGGGTCTGGCCTGAGGCCTCCTCGGGGAGTCCAGGAGCAGCTGTCCTGGGTCTGCTGCCTAGCTCCGCCCCCGGGAGCCTCCGAGGAGTATCCAGGAGCGTCTGTCCCGAGTCCACTGCCTGGCTCCACCCCCTGGGGGCCTCCCCGGGGCATGCAGGAGCACGGGGCCTCTGCAGGGTGTGCAGGAGCAGCCGTCCTGGGTCTGCTGCCTGGCTTTGTCCCCCAGGGGCCTCTGCGGGACATCCAGGAATGCCTGTCCTGGGTCCACTGCCTGGCTCTGCCCTGGGGGCCTCCACAGGGTGTCCAGGAACACCCGTCCAGGGTCCGCTACCTTCATCCGCCCCCCAGGGGCCTCCACAGGGCGTGCAGGAGCGTCTGCTGCACAGTGCGGAGAATCCGAAGCCAGTTCACTGCCCAGCTCCATCCTGGGTGTGTTCGCTCAGCAGCAGGACCCCACCGAGGGATTCTGCACCAGCATCCGCCCCTGGCTTGCCACCCAACTCTGCGCCAGGTGTGTCCCCTCAGTGGTGGGGGCCCACCAGGCGTGTGCAATCGTGGGCCCTCCGGTGGGAAATGTCCAGGCCTGCACTCACCAGCCTTCCCACCCCCAGTGCATGAACCCTGAAGTGGCTGTGGGCAGCCTGAAAATGGCCCTCAGCCTCTCACCCAGGCTGGCCAGGCATGCCAGCAGGTGGACATCCCCCCCCGAGGTGTCCCAGACTGCAAGAGGGCACAGGCCGGGCTGAGGGACCCCCACCCCCTGAGTGCATAAATTTTTGTGCACCGGGCCCCTAGTATATAATAAAAGAGAAACATGCAAATTAACCATCCCTTTGCTACACTCAAGCCACACCCACAAGCCATGCCCACAAGCCACACCTACCAGCCAATGAGGAGTGAGTATGCAAATTAACCCAACAAATATGGTGGGTAATTTGCATGCACAGAGCAGAATGGGAGAGCCAGCAACTTGGGGGGACGTGGCTCCCTCGATTGGGGAAAACCCAGAGCGTGGGGAGCACCAGGAATTCTAGGAATAGTAGTTTTGGTGGCAGATGGATCTAGACTAAGGTGACCAGACGTCCCGATTTTGGTGGGACAGTCCCAATTTTTAAGTTTGTCCTGCATCCCGCGGTGTTTTAAAAAAGTCCCAATTACTCTTTGTAATATTTTAAGTAATGATAAAAAAAGAAAAAGGAAAAAAGAAAAAAATAATAACCACCCACCCCCGCAGTCAATGGTGTACCGCTTTAAATCTGGTCACCTTAATCTAGATACTAGAGCAGTGGTTCTCAATCTTCTGGCCCTTTAAATACGGTTCCTCATGTTGTGACCCAAACATAAAATTATTTTTGTTGCTACTTCATAACTGTAATGTTGCTACTGTTATGAATTGTAATGTAAATATCTGATATGCAGGATGGTCTTAGGTGACCCCTGTGAAAGGGTCATTCGACCGCCAAAGGGGTCGCAACCCATAGGTTAAGAACCACTGTACTAGAGCAAAGTGAACCTGGAGCAAGTTACTATTGCAGTGGGGGATGGAGGGAAAGCAAAGGTGAGAGACATAAGTAAAATCAGAGTGTCTAGGAAACATTAAAGAGAAGATATCCTAAAACTTCCAGGAAATCTCCACCAATGGAGCAAAGTAAAAACAAAAAATGCCTCTATTATTCTGTGAGCAACAAACCAAACTGGGTTGAGGGTCTCAGACAATTCACTCATATGATTACAAAGACAGACAGAAACTCCCGGATTGGAGAGGGCTCCCCTGAGGGCTCCCAGATTGGAGAGGGTGCAGGTCAGGCTGAGGGACCCCCTTATCCCCCCCCCCCAGGGCACAAATCTTCGTGCGTCAGGCCCCTAGTATTATAATAATAATGCAACAGTTACTGAATTCTTGCTATGTACTATCTGCTTTGCATGCATTCTCTCAATTCATCTTTTTAAATACCCTATGAAATCAGTGTTGTTTTATTCCTCATTTTACATAAGAAAAACTGAGGTTCAACAGTCTGCCCAACATTTCACAGCAAGGTGTGGAGTTACATGAAACTAGAAATTGACTACAATAAAAATACTCAAAAACATTCAAACACATGGAGGCTAAATAGCATGTATTAAACAATGAATGGGTTACCAATGAGATGAAGGAAGAAATAAAAAAACTTCCTGAAACAAATGAAAATGAACACACAACCACCCAAAATCTATGGGACACAGTGAATATAGTCCTGATAGGGAAGTCCATAGCACTACAAGTCTACCTTAAGAAATTTAAAAAAAAAAATCTCAAATAAATTATCTAACCCTACAACTAAAAGAATTAGGATGAGAGCAACACGAATAGCCCAGAGTAAGTAGAAGAAATGAAATAACAATCAGAGTGGAATAAAAATCAGAGTGGAAATAAATGACATAGAGACTTAAAAATAATATAAAAGATCAATAAAACTAAGAGCAAGAGCTCGTTCTTTGAAAAGATAAACAAGATTGATGAACCTTAGCCAAACTCATGAAGAAACAGAGAGAACCCAATAAATAAAATCAGAAATGAAAGAGGCAAAGTAACAACTGACATCACAGAAATACAAAGGATTATAAGAAAATACGATGAAAAACTATCTGCCAACAAATTGGACAACCTGGGCAAAATGGATAAATTCCTAGAAACATGCAATTTGCTGAAGCTCAAACAGGAAGAATCAGAAAACCTGAATAAACCAATAACAGCTGATGAAATCGAAGCAGTAATCAAAAAACTCCCAGCAAACAAAAGTCTTGGACCAAATGGCTTCACAGGTGAGTTTTACCAAATATTCAGAAAACTAACACCCCTCAAACTACTCCAAAAAATTCAACAGGAAGAAAGACTTCCAAGGTCTTTTTATGAGGTAAGCATTATCCTAATTCCAAAACCAGATAAAGATACTACAAAGGAATAAAACTACAGGCCATTATCCCTGATGACCATAGATATTAAAATTCTCAACAAAATATCAACAAATTGGATCCAGCAATACCTTAAAGAGATCTTACACCATGACCAAGCAGTATTTATTCCAGGGATGCAAGGCTGGTATAATATTCACAAATCAATAAGTGATAAATCACATAAACAAAAGGATAAAAATCATATTATCATATCAATAGATGCAGAAAAAGCATTTGATAAAATCCAGCACTCATCCTATATAATAAAAGGCCAGCTACCATAAGTGTAACAACTGGAACAACCAGACACCAGAACCATCATGGCCCTTTGCTGGGCTGGCCCTACTCCCAAGCAAGTGCTAGGGGCAATCAGGCAGGCAGACAGAGTGATTAGGGGTGATCAAGCAGGCATACAAGTGGTTAGGGGTGATCAGGTAGGCAGGCAAGTGGTTAGGGGTGATCAAGTAGAAAGGCAAAGTGGTTAAGGGTTATCAGGTAGGCAGGTGAGCAGTTAGGGGCAATCAGGAAGGCAGATGGCCTCTCTCAGGGCTGGCGATGCCCCCCATCAAAGAAAGAGGGAGGCCCAGGCCACCAGCAGCAACTCTGTGGCAGGTGTGTGGCCAGCCAGCAATCACCCCACAGAGTGAGGCCAAAACCAGCCAAGCCATCACACCCCACACCTGTCGCCTGCAGAGGGAAACCACCGGTGGCAGGGGAGGTGGGGGTAGCGCTGCACAGATGGCAAGCAGTGGCAGTGGTGGGGGTGGGGGCAGCTGCCTGCAGCAGGGGAAGGAAAGCCCCAATAAGCCCTGATCTCAGGCCAGGCCTAGGGACCCTACCCAAAGGGTCCTGGATTGTGAGAGTGTACGGGCTGGGCTGAGGGACCCTTCCGAGTTCATGATTTCCATGCACCGGACCCCTAGTTTATAATAAAAACTCTCAGCAAAGTGGAAACCGTAAAAATCCTAGAAGAAAACATAGGCAGTAAAATCTCAAACATGTCATGTAATGGGATTTTTGCCAGTACATCTCCTAGGCAAGAGAAACAAAGAAAAATTCAAACAAATGCGACATCAAACTAAAAAGCTTCTGTACAGCAAAAGAAACCATCATCAAAATGAAAAGGAAACCCACTGTATGTATGGGGGAATATATTCACCAATGATACATCTGATAAGGGGTTAATTTCCAAAATATATGAAGAACTCATACAACTCAACAAAAGGAAGACAAACAATCCAACTTAAAAAAATGGGCAAAGAATAGACACTGCTCCAAAGAAGACATACAGGTGGCCAAGAGACATAAGAAAAAATGCTCCATACACTAACCATCAAATAGATGCAAATTAAAATGACAAGGAGATACCAGCTCACACTTGCCAGAATGGCTACCATCAATAAACCAACAACAAATGCTGGCAAGGATGTGGAGAAAGGGAACTCTGGCACACTGCTTGTGGGAATGCAGACTAGTGCAGCCACTGTGGAAAACAGCAAGGAGTTTCTTCAAAAAATTAAAAATGGAACTGCTGTTCAATGCAACAATCCCACATCTGGGAATGTATCCTAAGAATCCCAAAAACACCGCTCAGAGAGAATCTACGCACCCCTACGCTCATAGCAGTGTTATTTACAATAGCTAAGATCTGGAAACAGCCCATCAGTGGGTTCATAGATAAGTAGATAGCAAAGCTGTGATACATTTACACAATGGAATACCATGCAGCTATAAAAGAAGGAGCTCTTACCCTTCCTGACAGCATAGACGGACCTGGCGATTATCTATTATGTTAAGCAAAATAAGCCAGTCAGAGAAAGACAAATATCACATGATCTCACTTCTCTGTGGAATCTAATGAACAAAATAAACTGGCGAACAAAATAGATCCAGAGGCGTGGAAGCATGAAACAGACTGATAGATCTCAGAGGCTGGAAGGATAAGAGGTCCTCCAGAGAACTTATACGCACAGCCCATGGACACAGACAACAGTGTGGTGAAGACCTGGGGTGGGGCAGGGGCTGGGTGGATGAGGGCAAAGGGGGAAATGGGGCACATCTGTACCACTTTCAACAATTTAACGAAAAGACTGCATCTTTAGCAACAAGTCTGGCCCTAACAGTCACAAATATTTCATTCTGTTTCTCCCTCTCTACCAGCTTGAGAAGTATTTATCCAATTAAGGAGTAGAGAGGCACCTTGTCCCTGGGTCAACTGAAAAGGTCTTTTTGCCCCAAAGCCTCTGTGCACCAGCCTCACTGCAGGCTCAGCCCCATACCGGCCCACTCTCCGCCCAGCGTCCACCTGGCACTATGGCCTCTTTCCCTGACTACTTCCAGGCCCAGGTGCTTGCTCTCTGCCCAGCACAAATGGTTTAGACTCAGGAGAGCACTTCAGTAATTGGCCTGAGCAGCACGCCACCTGCGGCCCGTGTGTTTTTTGTTCTCCCTCCCACACACCCCTGCTCTTTCAGGCCTGGAGTTGAAGTGATTTCTGAACCACCCCTAAGCATGCTGCAAGGCCCATGAGGTGGAGGAGGCAGGGGGCAGGGGGCACAGGCAGTGGACATCTCTTTCCCCCTCTCCCCAGCCATGTGCCGCTGCTCCTGCCCCCTCTCCCTTCATCACCTCTGAAACTCCAACTGGGCTCTTAGCTCATACTCACCTCCCTTGCCAGCCCCCCTTCCCTTCCCTACTCCATCCTTCTTCCTCATTTATAAGAATTTCCATCTGAAAGGAAATTTTTTCTTCTTTTAAAAAAAAAAAATCTCCTGAGCTGGGAACACCGCGGATTGTAACTATAGTGAGGCATCAATCAAGCCTCAATAATTGCACAGCACAGGGTTTCCTGTTAGGGCTGAGCTACCTGCCAGAAAATGGCAGCAATCAGCCTATTGGCAGCAGACAATCAGGCATCATTTGTAATTCTTTATAGCTGCATGTTTTCTGTCCGGGAATTGGATGCTAATCAATCAGTTGTCATGGCAACCCAGCACCTCACAGATATCAATACAGGAAAAAGATGGGAGAAATGATGAGGGCAGTGAATGCCATAAGTCCTGGAGGGGGTGCCAGGTGGCCCCAGTAGGTGCCGACCCATGAGAAACAGGACCAGGAAAGAGCTTGAGCCCCCAAGGGGAAAACATCATAGCTGGTCCAGGGAAAAGCTGTTGTCTTAGTCAATGAGTAGAAGCAGGTGGGTAATGTGGAGGTCACCTCATTGTCCTTGGATACCAGTTGAGCTTCCAGGGGCAGGCCATACGTAAACAGCTTAAGAAAAAAGACAAGCACTAGTGATGGAGGAGAAAAGGAGATCAATTATCCAATCAGCCAGCAAATGTTTCTGGGGACTCAATACGTGTGAGGCCCTTCATGTGGCAAATACTTACTGTCTGGTCTCAGCCATCCAACGTAGACAGCAAAAGCCAACCAGGACCCACAGCAGCACTCCATGTGCCAGAAGAGTGGTACCATCTCTGTGTGACACTATAGGAGAGATGAGTCATGAGGACCCCCCGTGTGACTCAGCATGATGGATCCAAACCATATGCCGGGTCTGAGTTAAATATGCTCGCCTACTTGGGTTAAATTCCAACAGCGTGGCAAAGTGGGTTTCATCGTTTCTAATTCACAGCTGAGGAAACCAGCATCGAAGGGTTGAATAAACTGTCTAACATCACACAGCTAGGAAAGACCAGGACAAGACTGCCCTTAAATTGTGGACCTTATTTTTTTTTAAGGTTTATTTTTCATTCTACTTGTCCTAGGTTATGGACAGTAAATGACATTAATTAAATTTCTGCTATTAGTCTTTGAGTAACTTTACATAAGCTTTGTCAGGGAGGCAAAAACACAAATTACTTACTTTTCTTCTCAAGGCCTAATACACTGATTTTTAACTACAGTTAGACATTTGAAGGAAACCTCTCTTTATTTCCTCCCAGAATAATGTTTAGGTCACATGGGTGTTGTGTGTTGTTTTTTTCGTGGAGCTTATTTTTACCCAACACCCTATGTACAGTGGCTGCTCTGCAGCTGAGGGTCTGGGAGGGTCATATTCATTCAGACTCTCGGGAGCCCTGAAAAACACACAGCCCATCTAAAGACAAGATTTAACATAAGACAGATTTATGACTGGCCTTGCCAGTAATTCAGAAGCATCCCCCAGAGATATCAGTTCGGCTCAGGGTGGCTCTAGAAAAGTCATTTTATCTCTGTGTCCTCAATTTCCTTCTCTATGAAATGTTCAGATATTTTCAAAAAACGTTCATATGAGACTACGTGGGTGCCACTCCTGGCCCAGAGTAGCTTCTCTATTCCTTCTTTCCTTTCTTAACGCTATAGAGGTTCTCTAATCTAGTCTGCAGAGACAAGCAGCTTCCTTGAGGGGGTTAAGAGTCTGTTCTAGAAAGCTTTCTAAGCGTTCCAAAATGCAGTTAGAAGAAGCTGAGAACATGTTGGCTTCAACATCCTTGGTCTCAGGCTTCTCCAGAGAAACAGAACCAGTAGGAGATATATGTGAAGAAATATAAAGAATTGGCTCACGCAATTATGAAGGCTGGCAAGCCCCAGGATGGAAACGCAGGAGAGCCAGGGAGGTGACTCAGGCCAAGGCCAAAGGCCTGAGGGCCAGGAGCACTGAGCAATGTTGCAGCTCAAGCAAGCAGACAGGGAGGGCTGAATTCCTCCTTCCTCCGCCTTGGGTTCTAAACAGGCTCTCCACAGATTGGGTGATGCCCACCCACAATGGGGAGGACCACCCACCTCACTGAGTCCACCTGTAGACAAAAGCTGCTTCCATCTGTAGACACCCTCACAGGCATGCCCGGAAGTAATGTTTAGCCAGAGTCTCTGCACCCTGTGATCCCGTCACATAAAATCTGCATCACAGGCCCCATGTACCTCCCCCATCTAACTTTTGGGGAAGCTTAGAAAGATCAAGTCAGAAGGTTCCCCCTCCCCCAGGAGAAGCTCCCTTAACCCCCAGGCCCAAGTGCACCTCACCTCTGTCAGGACAATACATTATGATGAGATTTGGGTTCGTCTGACAGTTCCTGGTAGGACACTATGGCATTACCAAAACGACACAGGAAGCTCTGTGGGTGTGAACCTAGCTACCAACCAACTAACTTACCAAACTGTTCTGATTAAAGTAATTGCACACTTTAAACTCACCTTGTTTTTAACCCAGATGATATCCACGCATATTTTATGACACACAGCTTTCTTGCCACACTCATGAGCTATGGTTCACATGTTTTATGGCCTGAGAAGGGGCTTTCAGGCGCAGTAAGAAGAGAAAAGCATAAGCCTTGGGTTCCCTTCCTATTCCCTCCCCTAATCGTGAGCGTAACCTTACGAAAGTGACTCCCTCTCTGAGGCTTGACCCCGTCTGTGGATAAAGGAGCAGTATTTTCGGGGTGTCTTCCTCGGAGAATCTATGTTTTCATTTACAACGTCAGCAGATGTGCACTGGCACTCAAAGTAGGTAATTGGGAGAGAATGCTTTCAGCAGTGAAATGGTACAAAACAAGTTTGAGAGCCCTGGCTGGTTTGGCTCAGTGGATAGAGCATCAACCTGCAGACTGAAGGGTCCTGGTTCTTTAAAAAGGCAAGTTTGAGAAATACTACATGAAGCCGTGTTTTTAGGTTTCCTTCCTGGATGGATTTCTGGAGCTTGCAGGAGGCTAGGGGAAGAGGGGAATCTAATGCTGCACTTACCACGTTAAACCTCTAAACCATTTTTTGTTTGTTTGGCTTTTTTGTTTGTATGTTTCTGTCACTGAGCATCTCTAAAGGCTTGTGTTCCAAGGATCAAACCTGAGACAACACTGACATAAAGGCTCTCTGAGCACTGTTTGCTCTGACAGCAGCTGGAATAACCACTGCTCGCTTCGGCCAACCTCCTCCCCTCCGGGAAAGCTAGGCCTTACAGAGCACACGGCAGACCCCTGAGCGCTGGCGTGGAAAATTCCCAGTGCGTTTGATCAAATGCAAAAAGCCAGACACAGGCTTTACGAAACGGCCCCCTTTGTGTGTGAGCCCAAGTGCAGGAGGAGATGAGCTGGTGCAAGGCGGTATGTACATGATGGCCGTGCGCACTTTCTCAGCACCTGCGTTAGAAACTCTTTGCAGCAGATTCCTTGTGGCGTGGCGCTGAGGGTGGAGATCAAGCACGTTTTTCCTTCTCATTTTATTCCATTAACTACTGTTGGAATTTTTCCTCCCAGGCCATGTATCATTTTTATAATTTAAAAAAAAAACTAGATTTTAAAAAATATGTTGTTATTGATTGTAGAGATAAAAGAAGGGAGAGGGAGCGAGAGAATCATCCATGGGCTGTCTCCTGCATGCCTCCTGCGGGGGATCAAGTCCACAACCTGAGCAGGGATCGAACCAGCAACCTCTTGGTGCAGAGGAAAACACTCAGTCCACTGAGGCACACTGGCCAGGTATTAAAAAACTAAATTTTTAAAAGCTATTTAGAAACCCTTTCAGCTCCACTTTCATAATTTTGCGGTTTCTTGAGCCCTACACGGAGGCTAATTGAAGCCTGTCTTCTTAGTGAGAAATGGTCAAAGCTTTACACCCTCGGGCCTTCTGGAGTGCCAACTCTTTTGTATTCTCCAGCGGGCAGAGCCGGGTGGACGGATCCCCTGAGGAGTAACCAGCCCCTCTCCTTGGCATCCCACACCTGGGGGCTGCATCTGGGTCTGCCGGCGGCCAAAGAACCCGCAGCTTGAATAGGGGCGAGAACAGAACTTTGAGTCCCATTGTAGGCGAACATTAGCAGGCAAAACCACCATGAAGCACGGAATCCTAGAATCCAAAAACACCCGAGCTGGAAACATCGTTGGACAGAGGAGAAACCAGAAACTCCGAGGAGTGACATGGAAGACCACACCACGCGTCTCAAATCGGGGCCTCCTGAACCGAGTCAGGGCGAATTTCCACCTTGCGGCATTTTTCCAAAACAGGGGGGACACGCCCCACTGAGCTGCCCACATAGAGGCAGGGGGACACTCCCCACCTCCAGAACGACCAAAGCTAGACAGGAGGGACTGAGGAAACAAAATCCAACCAGAAAAGGCAGGGCCAAAAGGAAGGCGAGGCTGGAACACCTCGGGGCAAGGGCACCACGGAGGAGTAAAGAAACAGAAACAGAACACGAAACGAACATCAACACGAACTTGTACCCGCTGCCAAAGGAGACGCCGGAGAAAGGTCGCGCCCGTGGCTTTTGGTATCTGCTCTGCATACCTGTGAGGGATTCACTTGCCAACAAGTTGTACGTGTTGTAAACCCACGGTAACTGCAACACAAGGAGAGTGTGTGAGCTTTCCCGCCTGAGTTGCCAATGTCAGGCGGTTCCCTCTCACCACCAGGACCGCTGCGTAGTGGGAATCGTCATGGAAGTCTTCATAGAAAGCACCGAGTGCCTCCCTGCCTGACGAAGCGGAAGGTGCTGCTCTCCACTGAGAGGCTTCAGCATTTTGAATATTTGTGTTTGCATTCAGAAAAGACAAACGGCCCTGACCAGTTTGGCTCAGTGGATAGAGCGTCGGCCTGTGGACTGAAAGGTCCCAGGTTCGATTCCGGTCAGGGGCGCGTGCCTTGGTTGCGGGCACATCCCCAGTGGGGGGTGTGCAGAAGGCAGCTGATCGATGTTTCTCTCTCATCAATGTTTCTAACTCTCTATCCCTCTCCCTTTCTCTCTGTAAAAAATCAATAAAATATATTTTAAAAAAGAAAAGAAAAGACAAACAGCAGTTAACCACAGAATCCTGGAATCCTGAGAACTCTTTTTCCGAGTTCTTACACAGAGAGGCCCCGCACCCGCTGAGGCACAATGGGCTCTTGGTTTCCCATCTCCACCTTCGTTCTCCACACAGGTTTGCAAAGCACTATGATGTCTGAGAGATGCATCCCGTCTGGGGACACTGGTTGCTTCTGGAAGGAGGAAACGGGTCTGGGGGAAGAGGTAGTCTGAGAAGGTAGAGAGTATTTTCTCTTTTAACTCCATGTACTTCTGAATCACTCCATCTCTCTCTCTCTCTCTCTCTCTCTTTTTTTTTTTAACAAGTAAGTTCTTTATACAACAAACAAGTGTGTTATTTTTTGTACCAAGCAAACAGAAGAGTCAACACGAGAAATCAGCACCCTGACCCTCGTTCCCTCCTTGGGTAGAGCCCAAGGGCCTGTGGGTTGTGGTTATTGCTTTTCTGCAGATGAGAAAGCTGATTCCTAGAAAATGAACAGACTCGGCCAAGGTCGCGCAGGGAGCGAGTGGTAGGACGAGCATGTGAACTTGGGTGTTCTGATTCCGAGGCCCCAGACCCTCCAGGTGGCCACCTGGGCCCCCGGCCAAGTGCTGCCCATCAGAATGCCAAGCTCAGTGCATCACTCAGTCCACTGACCTGCCTGCCTGTCTGTCTCTCTTTCCCTTTCTCACTGTCATTATACCTGCTCCTAGCAATCTTGACTCCCTTCCAATTTGCTATTTCTATTGTACCATGAGCTGGAAAGTCAAACACCAACTCTCCATGCTGTGGGAGAACAGGAAAAGGGGTCCCTGTGTGTGCAAGACCGAGGCTCCCTCTGCGAAAGGCATGAACTTAGCCCATGTTCTCTGGGACAACCCTGCCTGCTCTTGCTTCCTCGATTCTGCCATGTTCCGAGTACCTGGCATAAAGTCTGTGATGTGCATAGAGACCATCCATCTGCAGCCAGAATGCTAAAGGCGAGCCGAGCTAAGGACCTATTGCTTTTGTGATGGTCTTAGTTGGTGTGAGTGAGTGAAGAAAGAAGGGAGGCAAGGAGACAAGGTTTGGAGAAACTTTGCTTCCAAGATTCAACCATGAGAATAGAGGTGGCATTCCTGAGAGGCATCTGGGGGGGGGCGGGGGCTCTAGTGGTCTCTCCCTATAACCTTCATCAGACCCCTAGGCTACCCCTACCCAACATACAATCCAAGTACAAGCAATGTGCCTGCTATAAAACCTATTTTCTAGAAAAGATCTCTCACTGTCCCTTGGAAATATTGCCACTCCTAAGTCCTCCTTCATAAAAATTCTGGGGGCACCAGCATCCAGGAAATCTGCTGGTCAGCCCTGGCTTCTCAGCCACACTTGGGCAGCATCCTCCCCAGTGACCAGTCAAGATAAGGACACTGTGACAAGTTGAAGATCCCAGAGGCTTCCCAGTGCCGGAGGGAAGCCATCCCCTGACTTGCACACCAGGTACCAGCCTGCTGAGCCCAGGCCCCAGCGAGTAAGCACCAGAGCTCATGGAAGTCCATCGGCCTTTCTGTGGCCCCGGCTCCTATCTGACACACACGGCCTTTAACGTGGCCCATCCCCTATAATAAAGAGGAGACAAGCCCTAGACCGTTTGGCTCGGTGGATAGAGCATTGACCTGTGGACTGAAAGGTCTCGGGTTCGATTCCGGTCAAGGGCATGTACCTTGGTTGCAGGCACATCCCCAGTAGGAGGTGTGCAGGAGGCAGCTGATCAATGTTTCTCTCTCATCGATGTTTCTAACTCTCTATACCTCCCCCTTCCTCTCTGTAAAAAATCAATAAAATTTTTTAAAAAAAAAAGAAAAGAAAAGAAAGAGGAGACGATACCCCCAGGCTGCCATGAGATAGTCACAAGGGGCAAGACAGAGAGGAGAATGCCTGTGTGCTGCTCAGTTAAAAAAATAAAAAATAAAAGGACCCATCAGGCTGGTCATAACCATCCCTGTGAGGAGATATGAGCGACACTAAAGCCATCATGCTGGGGAGAGGAGTGATTGCTCACATCTTCTCCCGTTCTCCCCGCCGGTCCCAGGAGCTGCAGACACACACGGTGATTTACCCGCCGTCAGCAGGGGCTGGTCGGGAAAAGGAAGGAACGGCAGCGATGGCTTTCCTTTGGGTCAGGCAGGCCTGCCAGCCCTCACAATGCACCCGTCATGGACAATGTGGCGCGGTGGTCCCCAAGCCGAGAAGCTCAGAAATGCCCAGGGAACAAAGATACACCCTAAGGCAGCGGTTCTCAACCTGTGGGTCACGACCCCTTTGGGGGTCGAACAACCCTTTCACAGGGGTCGCCTAAATACATTCTGCATATCAGATATTTACATTATGATTCATAACAGTAGCAACATTACAGCTATGAAGTAGCCACGAAAATAATTTTATGGTTGGGAGTCCCCACAACATGAGGAGCTGTATTAAAGGGTCGCGACATTAGAAAGGTTGAGAACCACTGCCCTAGGCTCTGCCCAGACCTGCAGAATCAGAACCAGATGTCAGTGGTGGCTTGTAGGCCCTCTGGCTGATTCGGTTGCAGCTGGTCCAGGGCTGGCCTGTAGAAACCACTGCAGTGGGGACCACAGCAGCGTCGATGGCACAGTTTGTCCTTGCAGAACTCATAAGCAAAGATAAGACACAGTCACAGGAGGCAGATTTAATTATTCCCTCGTCTGCATTCAAATAGTGCTTTTATACGTGTCTCTGTTACGGCATTTGTTTCCTTCGGTGGGAAATATTCATTAGTTTCTCTCCTTTACAAGCATCCTGCGAACCATTTGAAGGCAGGGGCTGTGTTTATTCACCCTGGATACACTCTTCACACCCTCACGTGACCACTCATTCATTCCTTCACGTCAGCAAACACTGAGTCTGTGGGAGCCAGATCCTGTCCTAGGTGCTGACAGTCCTGCAGGAAACTAGGCTCAGAGTGCCCCGCTCTCCTGGAACTCCATTGCAAGAGCTGTGGGGCGCTAGAGGGGTGGAGGGGTGGAGTGGTGGAGGGGTAGGAGAATGGAGGGGTGGAGGGGTGGAGTGGTGGAGGGGTGGAGGGGTGGAGTGGTGGAGAGGTGGAGGGGTGGCTGGGACAGCACACAGTTTAGAAGCATCTCTCAGCCCACTTGATAGGTTGGTGGGAGTGAGAGAGAAAAGTCAGGGCTATGAATGAGCCAACACCTGGAACAGAAGAGCGAGCGCTCAGTGTGATGACAGAACAATGGGGGAAATGAGGGCAAACAGCTCAACTTCAGCATCTGGTGCACAACTGCACAGCAACCCGTCTGCTGCGGACAGAGCGCTCTGGCCCATCAGGAAAGTTGTCCGCGTGGATTAAAGTGCTCTACGAGGTAGGATTTGAAACCGGACTCAAAAGATGGGTCGTATTGGGCCAGAGAAGTGAACATGAAGGGTGCTTCTAGACTAGAACATAAAAATAAGCCTGCCTGGATTTTACATTTTTTTAGATTCTGGTGTAATTTTACGTGATGGGAGTTTGGAGTGGGGTGTGTAGAGACACCTGTGCTGGGAAAGCAGGGACTGGAGATGCAGTTGCTTGGATCTGAAGACAGGAGCAGCATGTGACGGATCTTGAAAACCAGGCAGTAGTTTGGATGCAGAGACCCATCCGGGTTCTTGTCCAGGGAAGGAGCATGTCAGCAGCGGGTGATTTCTGTCCTGAGTTTGGATGGTCCGGGGCTGAAGGTGGGTGCCACAACCTGGTGAGAAGGCAGATCGGATAGAATTACAGTCAACCACCTGCTACAGACATTCACCAAGCTACCCTCTCTCTGGAAGGCAAACAAATGACAGAGAAATGATGCCCAAGCCTGAGCCCAACAGAAGAATATAGCCGCACCAGAGGCTCTTGGAGCTGGTGAGAGGGGACAGGAGAAGGGGGACAGGTGCGCAGCGGGAGAAAGCAAGTCAGCCCAGACAATAAAGAGTGCTTGGCCCAGCTGGTGTGGGTCAGTGGTTGAGTGTCAACCCATGAACCAGGAGGGCACAGTTCAATTCCCCATCAGGGCGCATGCCCGGATTGGGGGCTCGATCCTTAGTGGGGGGGAGGGGGAGACAGGAGGCAGCTAACCAATGATTCTCTCTCATCATTGATGTTTCTATCTCTCTCTTCCTCTCCCTTCCTCTTTCTCAAATCAATAAAAACTTTTTTTTGAAAGAACCCTTGAACAGGACACAAGAGTTTTCGGCTGCAGGTGGCTGAGTGCCCTCCCTAGACTAATCCGTGTATTTGCAATCACCTTCAGATTCCAAATTGAAGTCAAATTCTTGGTCTTCCCCAGGGCATTTGCAGCAGCCACAAGGAAAACAGAGACTTAGAGATCAGCGATGACCCAACCACAGCCTCAGACTGTGCAGGTAATGCGACATGCTTAGTAGAGAGCAGAGGTGGGGGCAGGTGAGTCCTTTTCCTTTAACATTCAAGATGCTGCCAGAACAGGTCCTTCCTCGTCGTCTATATGTGGAAGGAACAGAAAGGGCAGTGGACTCCAGAGCAGGTCTCCCCAGTGGAAAGGAGGCAGAAGGGGAGGGGCAGCCGCAGTCTCTGCTGGGAACTCGCTGTCTTATAGCCGGGAGTAGGCTGACTTCTCCAACCCAGGACGTGGGAGAAGCAGGCCTGGCAGCCAGTCGGCAGCAATAAAAAGTTCGATTCTGCTAAAGGGGCTGGAATGGTTCTAAATGATCACCATCTGCTCGGGGGCCCAGTGGAGCCTGGTGGGTCAGAATGATTCATGGCCAGGCCGTACCCAGGCTGCCGGGCTGGTTCTCGGAGCAGGCAGTCCTGTGGTGAGACACAGATGGCAGCTTCCTCTCCCCTCTTTGTGTTTGAACCATGACAACTAATATCAAGTATGCAGTCGCTGGACAAAGAGCCAGGGACCTGGCAAGTTCCTTCTATCCCCACACACTGCCCGTACGGCTCTGCAACCCGAGAATGCCACACATGTGTGCGTACACAAACACGCCATCAATCATCCAACAATTGATTGAGCATCTCATATGTGTCAGGCATGATGCTAGGGTTTAGGGACACAAAGATGAGGAGGCCAGGATCCCTGACCTCCAGGGGAAGACAGCTAGGTACACAGATCCAGCTTCTCACAATATGGTTGCATTGTCCCTGAGAGAGATTGGGGCAGTTAGAGAAGTTTTACCAAATATGATCTATCTGTGCTGTAGCTTGAAGAAAAGGAAGGACTTTCCCAATAACCAGAAAAATAAAAAGTGGTGACAAAGACATTTCCAGAAGAAGCAACAGCATGTAAGGGCTATAACGTCTTGAAAGAGTTGAAGGAAAGGCCAGGGATGACCAGGGTCAGCAGCAATGCAGAGAAGATAAAAGTGGCCGGTCAGTGGGGGTGGATTACGAAAGGCCTTTAGGGCTCTGGGTACCTGAGCAACCAGCAGGGCATTAGGAGCAAATAGATGGTGACATTTGGTGACTAAGGAAGGACCTAGAACTGCCTAGTCACATCCATCAGATCACGTGCCCCCGCTTGACATTTTCAAGGGAGTTTGCACACAAGTGGCATGATCATTGGTTGTCAAGCCCTAGGTTACCCCGATCCAGGACTCACCAGGAGAAGTCTGACTGGAACGTGTGCCTTAGGCTCAAAAACCTGTGTGCAGCCTTCTTTTCTCTCTGAACCAGACATACAGGCAGGTCTGCACAAACAGTAAGAGGGAAAGAAGGCGATTGTGCCTGAACCCTCCCACTTGCACGCTTGTTTCCGAAAGAGCTGTGGACAGGTCGCCCTCTGGAGGCAGGAGACAGAAGAGCAGCCAACCTGGTGCAGAGGACGTCAGCCGACGGACCAAGGACCCTGAACGTTATCCCATGTCCCACATCTCAGATGATATCCCACCCTCAGTTTTTCCCTGGGTTCTGTCAGTGTGGTCCTGAGAGAATCCTAGACATAAGCAGGGCTCTTTCTTCAGCTCGGCACCTGGGGTACCTTTCACTGGATTGAGTATGGTTCCTTCCACAGCCTGAATTTGAATTAATCCAACCCCCAGTCTTTCGGGTCTTCCACTGCTCCAAATCACCAAAGGATGGCTAAGATGCACACAAAATGACTGCACCCAGCACCCAACACAGCTTCAAAATACAGAAGGCAGAGCTAAAGCATTAGCATTTCCCAAACAAAAGCTAATCCCAGTCTGAAATATAGCAGAGTGGCAAATACCTAGGCAAGGAGAATAAACAGAATCCTAAACTAATGTAGGAGAAACTTGCTATTGAGCTGACTTGTGCCACCATATGCAAATCTTATAGAAACTCAAAGTGTTATGGTTCTGAGGCAGATGACAGAGGCCATCCATGGTAGTAACTTTTAGCTCAGTGATTTGGCCCACTAGCGCTAGGAGAGTGGGGTTGGGTGAAGGGTGGGGCGGGACCATGAGAGCACATTGATTTAGGAGACTAGCAATTCTCAAGAGCATCTCCAAAGGCTAAATGAGAACACTGTCCTCAAGCCATCTGGTCTCAAGTTTCACTTCCCCAACTGCTGTCTAAACACCTCTTCTCTCTCCAGTTCTCCTACTGCAGCAAGCCTTCGTTTAATAATAATCTATATATATATAAGCCTAAGCGACTGTTCCAATGGAATGACCAATCACTGACCACCAGGGGGCAGATGCTCAATGCAGGAGCTGCCCTCAGCCCACAGGCCCCCGATCGCTGATAGTGCCTGCTGGTCAACCTCCTGGTCCCTCCCCGCTGCTGGCAGGCTCCAATTGCCTGATCCGGGCCAGGCCCCTGTGCTGGGATGGGTGGCAGTGAACATGGGCAGTGAGAGACGGAGGAGGTGAAGAGGTGGGGACCATGCTGTGGCAGCAGATGGGAGGTTAGGGAAGGCGGGGGGGGGGGGGAGGCAGGGAAGTGGAGAACCTGATCAGCCCTGATCACAGGCCAGGGCTAGGGCTCCCCCCTCTCCCCGTGCACAAATTTCATGCACCAGGCCTCTAGTATAATAATATAAGCAGCCAAACACCCCTTTGCATAAAATTTTCCTTGAGCCTTCCTGCTATGAATAGACTCTTCCCACTGAGAGCTCCTCCAGCCCGTCCTTATGCCGGTCTTGTAATTGTATATGTGCATAACTTCTTTGTCATCTTAGAACATGATAAAGTCCTTGAGATTAGAACAATGAAAATTGGGATTCTTTTTCTTGGAGTCCAGGGTCGCGTTCATAACTCATACTGTTCATGATGTCACCCCAACCAACCCTGGGATAAGAGAGCTGGCAGAGCCAGTACATGCACGCAGAGCAGGACACAGCCTGGGTGGCAGTTTTGGGGAATGTCAAGAATTTCCCAATTGTCCTCCAAACTCCCCATCCTGAAATTCTACCATTAACAATATAGTCCAGCCCTAGCCGGTTTGGCTCAGTGGCTGCAGACTGAAAGGGTCCTGGGTTCAGTTCTGATCAAGGGCATGAACCTCAGTTGCAGGCTCTTGCAGGAGACAACCAATCAATGCGTTTCTCTCACATCGCTATTTCTCTCTATCTTTCTCTCTTCCACTCGCTCTAAAAATCAATGGGAAAGTATTCTCGAGTGAGGATTTTTTTTAAAAAATGAAGACTTAAAAATGTTTAAAATAATAATAATCACATATTCCAGGTCTTTGATGTTCTCTTTTCCACATATCCCTTTTCTAAAAATTTTTATTTATTGATTTGAGAAAGAGAGAGAGAGAGAAGGAGAGAGAGAAACATTGATTTTGTTGTTTCATTTACCTATGGATCCATCTGTTGCTTCTTGTATGTGCCCCGACCTGAGATTAAACCCACAACTTTGGTGTATCAGGACAACGCTCTAACCCACTGAGCAACCCAGTCAGAGCCCTGCATCTCTCTCTTGAATAAACTCTAAATATCCCATAGAAGGAGAACATCGTAAGTTCTAACTACACAAGGACTTCACTGGCCATCAGGCGTAAGCCGAGTTTTACAGGAGTGTGACAGTGTGAGCATGTCAAGGACCAGACACTCAGGCAGGGACCCAAGAGTGTAAGCATCCATGAGGTAGGGCTTGTTTGTTTTGTTTACCTCTGTAACCCCACACCCATTATGGAGCACAGAAGGTGCTCGATAAATGTTTGTTGAAGGTAATGAATGAGTAAATGAATGAGAAGCCCAGAAGACGGACATTCTCCAAGGGAAGGTCAGAGACCAGAAAGCAAATTCTCTGGAGGCAGATTGATTCCTTATTCTTCTCGTATGACCCCTGTGGTGTCTTGAACAGCCCAAGAAGTGCCCAGGAAATTCACTGGAAATAGCGTATGTGCAGTTTTTCCAGCAGCCCTGGGCCTGGCCCAGGAAGAACCCACCCTGGCAGTCCAAAAATGGGTCTCACCACCAGGGGGCAGTGCAGACCAAATACTAGGGTTTTCTTGTCCAAACCCCTGGTGGCTGACTGACAGCAGGGGGCCCCCACGTGCCATTTTGAACGACTAAATACAGCACTTCATCCCTGAACACTCATTAAATCAAAATCTCCCATATAAGCAGCTTTGTTTCTCAGACCTAAAACAGAGACAATCGCTAAAAAGCCACGCAATCAACAAAAACAGTGGCCTGTATCAGGGAAAAAGGAAAAGGAAAAAGAACGCTGTGGTGGGTACTGGTTCAGTGAGAGGAACATTCCCTACAATATTTTTCTAAGCA
>PVJC01020547.1:0-29087 GCA_004026665.1 Murina feae
GGTGCACAAAAATTTGTGCACTCGGGGTGGAGGGAGTCCCTCAGCCCGGCCTGCACCCTCTCACAGTCTGGGACCCCTCAGTGGATGTCCTATGATGGCCCCAGTCTGCCAGGCACCTTTTGTGAGTGTGTGTGTGTGTGTGGCCACTGGGGACCTGCCCCCAGCTGCATCTGAGGCTTGGAGCAGTCCTCCTGTGTGTGTCTACCTGCTGGGGGCCTGCCCCTAGGCACACCGTCGAGGCTTGGAGCAGGCACCCCCTCTATGTTGATCTCTCAGACTCCTGCCCTCCCCTGCATGTTGTTCTCTTTTTTGAGCTGTGACCAGGGCTGGGTGCTGCCTGCCTCCCAAGCTTGCCTACTGCCCATCTTCCTCCAGCCACCAGAAAGCTGGGAAAACCTCGCCTCGTGGTCAGGCCAGCCTTTTCCTGCTCCCTGATCCCCAGAAGGGACCTGGGAAGCCGCCAAGCAGGCCGCCAACTCTTTCCCACTCACCCATCCCCTGCTGCCTTCCTTTCCCACTTCCCGGTGCCGCCAAGGGGTCTGGGGAGCTGCCAAGCAGGACCCCGGCCCCTGCAGCCTTCCTTTCCCGCTCCCTGGTGCCCCGCAAAGGGCCTGGGCAGCCGCCAAGCAGGCCGAGACCCCCCCCCCCACCTCTTTCCCGCACCCTGGTGCCCTCCAACCCTGCTGCCTCTTTCCTACTCACTGGTCCTGGGTCCTGCGCTGTTCCACCCTGCAGACACTCTGTGCACTCAGGAGGTCCCTCAGCCCGGCCTGTACCCTCTCGCAGTCTGGGACCCCTCTTGGGATGTCCACCTGCTGGCGTGCCTGACCAGGCTGGGTGAGGGGCTGATGGCTATCTCCAGGCTGGCCAAGCCCCCCAGGAACGTCCCTCACCCCATTGGGTTGTGGCCAGTGTGGGTGACAGGCTGATTGGCGCTTTTAAGCTTTAAGGCTGCCCACAGCTCCCATTGACCCAATGTCCCAGCAAGGCTGGCTGGAGGCAGGTTTCTGGGGTTTATCTTCTATAATTGATGCTGTTCCTTTAAGGCGAGGCCTTTTACTATGAAGCCTCCTCTCTGCCTCACCTCGCGGAGTCTATACTGTAACAATGTTATACTCTTAGACTCAGGCCCGGCTTCAGCTCCGAGGATTCTATGATTGTTATTATGTTGCAAATGTGTGTTTTGCTTTCCGTCAAGGCTAAGGAGCCAGCGCGCAGGCAGTTTCACTTTCGCTCCTGCTGCAATGGACGCTGCCGTTTACTCCGTGAGCGGCAGCCGCCATGTTGGCTGGGTTAATTTGCATACATTCGCTCTGATTGGCTGTTGGGCGTCCCGAATAAAAGGTTAATTTTACTATTTCGCTTTTATTAGTTTATATATATATGGAACTGAAATTGAGATCTCAGAGAGAAATCTGATCTCTTATGTTCATTGTAGCATTATTCACATTAGCCCTGGAAGCAACCTAAGTGTCCATTGATAGACACTGTGAACTACTTTTTAATTCAATACCATGTTCATCTTCCACTTTGCTCTAACTGTTGGATCTTGTAATGTATTGTACTATGTGTGAGGTGCTAGCCCATCTCTTCTAGTGACATATATAATTGTTGATTTAGTCAATACCAATGAATTCAGTCCAAATGCTTTATTTTTCTTCTATTCACCAATGCAGCACTGTAATGTGTTTATTTGAATTTCTTATGAAAACATGACAGGTTATCATGATGACTAGTGCTGCTAGTATTACCTATGTAGGCTTAATTGATAATTAATTTAACATGAATGTTTTCAGAATAATGATATTATAAAGTTATTTTTCTAGCCCAGAAACATAAGCATGGAAAATTTTATAATTTCAAATAAAGACATGATCAGAGATAAAAAAAGTTAAGTAATATGATTGGAGCAATAAAGGAAAAAAAAAAGATTTGTCACAAATATCACATTAAGTGGAAACTGAAATTTGTTGGGGCAAAACAAAAGAGTTATAGAAATTAAAAAAAAATAAGATATATGACTGTGCAGTTGTCAACACCCATACAAACTGGATTTTTTAAGTGAAGGCACTTTTGAATAAGATTACCATTCACATCAGTGCATCTGAGTAAAGAATATGGCCATGCATAACGCTGGTGACCTTCATTCAGTCTCTTCAAGGACTTAAACAAGCAAGAAGAAATTTTCCAATAGATGGTCTTTGGCCTTGAACCACAACATCAGCTCTTCCTCGGGTTTCTAGCCCACTCACCCACTCGCAGTTTCTGCACTTGCAGTCTTCATAATCAAGTGAGCCAGTTCTTTAAACAAATCTCTCTATATGCACACATCCTGTGGGTGCTGTGTGTCTGATCACCCTGCCTAATGCTCACTGCATCTCACACCATCACCATGTGGGAAGCCCCATCACCCAGCTGCACCATTCATTCATTTCTGTGATCGGAGCAGGGAATCTAAGCACCTCCAAAGTTCTTGACGTCCTTGCTTGGATCTCCCTACTGAAGGCTTTTTCTGAGAAGGTCTCCCTCCGGAAACTGACATCTCAGAGACTGAGGACCCGGACAGGAGAATTTAAAGTTAATCCTTGGAAAGCACAGAGTTGGATGGGCAGAAATTTACCTGTTAATGTTCTACCTCTAATCCTCTTCCTGGCTCTGGATTGATCCTGAAAGACAAGGAAAGAAAGAGAGTTGATGATGTAATTCTCACTCCTCTCTCTGGGCAACCTGCATTCATTCACCATTCATGAATAATGTGCTTTTCTGGATTAAACAAATTAAGATCAGTTTTTCATCCCTGTTACTCATTTTTAACAGGGATAAAAAATAATTTCCCGTTGTTTCTTCTCTGAAAACTGAAGTAACAAAGGTTTCCTGCATGAGGCCTTCAGCCGATATTCCCACCAGCAGCCCCTTGCTGAAGGCACAGATCCTCAGATGGTTAGGAACATCTCTGCTCCATCCTTGAGCACAGATGGGATAGTATTTGATCAGAGGTTTTCAGAGGCTCAGCCCTGCCCTGTAGGTGATGAATATGTTTATTGCCTTGATTGTGTTTATGGTTTCACAAGGGTATGCATATGTTCAAACCTATCAAATTGTATCCATTAAATATGTGAAGTTTTGGGGTATCAGTTACACCTCCATAAAGCTGTTAAAACATAGCTGATGGGGCCATTTATAACATGATGTCCCTGTCTGTTTTATCTGCCCATGCTAGCCAGATGTTTAAGAGATTTGTACTACTTAGGGCCTTAATTCTTAAGATCTTAAGTAGAAAATGCAAGCACTTTATCATTTCCCTACTTTGATTTTTTTTTTTTTTTTTACAATTCCTTTGTTAGTGCTAAGGAGTCACACCTTGCCCAAGATTCCCAAACCATTTCCATCCCTGCGATGAAGTTTCAGGAGATGCCAGCTCCTCTTTTTCAGTTTTCTTCTATTTCAATAGCATTTCCAGAGCAGCCTTCCCACAAAGGACTGATCAACCTGACCCACTGTCACTCCAGTGTAAACACATTTCTATTCAGAGCATGCCCTTCATTTGTCCTACTATCTCTGGCATAGTCATGTATGGCCCAATTGTATTCCTGGCCATTTTTAAAAAATATGTTTTTAAAAATTGTTTTCAGAGAGAGGAAAGGAGAGGGATAGAGAAATAGAAACATCAATGATGAGAGAAAATCATTGATTGGTTGCCTCCTGCATGCCCCACATTGGGAATCGAGCCCACAACCCAGGCAGGTACCCTGACAGAATTGAACCATGACCTCCTGGTTCATAGGTCGATCTCAACCACTGAGCTACACCAGTGGGCTCCCTGATTGATTTTAAAGTCTAAAGGACTCCCGTATCTACAAATATCCTTCAAAGTTTAAGCAAAAATGAACTCCAGGAAAACTATTTCCAAGTGAGAAGAAGCTCTAACAATGATTCATTGACTGCATTATTAAAAAATGTCAACATCCTAAAAGATAAACATCAGGAGACTAAAGGGACACAATGTAAAGTATACTAAAGGAGCACCATAAGTAGCACCATAGTTATTCTTGACTGGGTCCCACACTGGAGGAAAAAACATACTATAAAGGAATTTCTGGGTGGGTTAAGGGACAAAATTGAGAGAGATCAGTTAAGAGTGTCCATGTTAAAGTTACACAAGTTGATAACTGTACTGGGATATCTTTTTTCTTAGGAAATCCACACTGAAGAATTTAGAAGCAAAGGGTTATGATGGATGCAACCACATTTCAAAAGTTTGGAACAAAGAATAATGTTCATAGAGCTAGAAAGACAGCAAATTGGACAAATGATAAACAACAAGGGAAGTTGGGTGAGAGGTATTGGGGGAGCCTTTACCATTCTTACAACTTTTCTGTAAGTTTCAAATTGTTTACTAATAAAATAGTTTTAAAATGGCCCATCTGTCAGTCCCACTGAGTTGAAACCCCTTGGAGAGGGACAGATTTGGGTGTTCACGGCTGTCACTATCACACTCACCTCCTCAAGGTGAAAAATTTCAACTTTTCAACAATCTTATTAGGTTCTTCCTTAGACAAAACCACTTGGATCTTCTTATTACAACTGAGGTTCTAACAATGGTTTTAAATAATATTGGGAAAAACCCAAGGAAATAAAAATGCACACTACATTTAAAAAACAAAAAATTAAAAGACTCGGCCTTGGCCAGGTGGCTTCGTTGACTGGAGCATCATCCAGCGCACCAAAAGGCTGGGGTTCCATTCCTGGCCACATACCTAGGTTGCAGGTTCGATCCCTGGTTGAGGTGCATATGGGCGGCAACCGATCGATGTTTCTCTGTCACATCAGTGTTTCTTTCTCTCTTTCCCTTCTCTCTATAAAACATCAATTAAACACACATACACATAACCTCCAGTGAAGGTAAGAAGAAAAAAGAAGAATCAATTTATAATCATGATTTCAAACTCTTACCTTGTAACGTACCAGCTTCATAATTTCAGAAATGTCATTTTACTTCTTTCTCAGTTTCTTTATCAGGAAAATAGAGGTAAAAATCCATTGTCACTTGATAAATAATAGTTATTATAAAAAATGCTAATAGGATCAATAGGAGCTTTTCCAGGACCTGAACTGTCTTTATTTAGAAAATTTCATTTATTTTCTGAGTGCGTCCAGCCAGCTCCAAGCTCAATAACCCATGGGACACAGTCTTTCAAGCCTATTGCTTGGATCTCCTAACCAAGATAGCGTGTTCCATTTTTCTTATTTCTGCAAGGTAATGTCACTGCCCCATAATGCATTGACTCCTTGAGCTCCTCCCAGTGCTGGGTGAGCAGATGCCACTGAAGTTCTCTTTCTCTTCCAAGAATTTCTCCATTGGGATAAACCTGCCCTGTTTACCATGCCTTTGTGGGCTTTTTGTGTGCCTCCCTTATTCGTCATTTCCTCTCTGAAAAATCAATGTGTAATTGGCATTTTCTAACAGGGACATTCTGTTGCCAGCCTTCTGCAGAATAGAAACAAGTAATGTGGGCACAGGTAGCCCCCACTCTCCACTCTGTGAGTGCATCAGTGTAAACGTGTAGGAGGACATCTATGGCTGCATGAATGTTTGAATTGCATTTGGAAAGTGCAGACGGCCCAGGCTGGGGATGAAGAATGGACCTCACCAGATTCTTGACTGAGGAGATGAAAATTCATGACTTGAAAGCTTAAGACAATGAATAAGGCTCTATCATACAGCCCTGTCTACTCTAATAAAAGCATAATATTGAAATTGACTGTTTCTCTGGGATGCCTAAGCCACGCCAACAAGCCTGTCAGAGTGGCTGTAAGCAAATTAACCCAGCCAAGATGGAGGCCGGCAGCCACAGAGTGGGTGGCAGCGGGTACGGCACAGGCGGCAACTCTGTGGGGCCACCATCTCTGACCGGGCATGCCCAGTGCTAAGTCCCCGCTGTGTCTGATTGGCTGCCACACAGCCAGTGCTAAAAGTTCCTTGCCGCGCCTCATCAGAGAGGTAGGTCCGCAGACTGCTGTGTCCCATCGGCCACCACAGGGCACTAAGCAAGTGATGGGGGAGCAAGCATGGGGACCCACAGGCAGCACCCAGCAGGGCCTGCTGGGAGGTTACCATGATGACCCCTGCGCAGACAAGTGGGGGCTGTAAGCAGCACACAACAGGGCCTGCTGGGCAGTGGCAGCCGCAATGGGGGAACAGGGAAGCAGGGTGACAAGAGAGCAGGCAATCAGACTGCAGGCAGCACCCAGCAAGGCCTGCTGCACCGCCATGAGGGAGCAAGGAATCTCTGGGAGGTCACTGTGGTGACTCCCTAGCAGACAAGCATGCTGCAGGCAGCACACAGCAGGGCCTGCTGAGCTGTGGCTGTGGTGAAGGGGGAGCAAGTAATCAGGATCTGCAGGCAGCACCCAGCATGGCCTGCTGGGCGGTGGCTGCATCCACCAGAGAGCAGGCAAGTGGGGTGACCAGGGAGCAGGCAATCGGCCTGCAGGCAGCATCCAGTGGGGCCTGCTTGCCCATCCCCATGGTGTGGAGCAGACAGGCCCAGCAGAGAGCAGAGAACCACATGGAGTGGGCCCAAGCCATCAGTAGCACATCTCCTGAGGGCTCCTGAACTGAGGAGGATGCAGGTCTGGCGGAGGGACCTCCCCGCCTGCCCTCCCCTTTCCTCACCTACCTGTGCATGAATTTTGTGCACCGGGCCCCTAGTCCTATATAATAAAAGCCTAATGTGCTAAGCATCTGGTCATCCAGCCATCCATTCATCCAATCGAAGTGTAAAATGCTAATGATATGCTAAGGCCACTCAACCACTTGCTATGATGTGCACTAACCACCAGGGGGCAAATGCTCCAACCAATAAGTTAACTTGCTGCTGGTGTCCAGCTGATTTGGACTGAGTGAGAAGGGCTGGACATCCCCTGGAACCCTTCCGCAATCCCTCCCTGGCTGGCCAACTTCCCGTGAACCCTCCCTGGCCCCGATAGTACACTGGTGGGGTCCCTCAGCCTGGACTGTGCCCTTTCAAATCCCAGGACCCCTCGGGGGATGTCGGAGATCCAGTTTTGGCCTGATATCGCAGGCCAGGGACCTCACTAGAGCACAAATTTGTGCACTGGGCCTCTTGTACTAAGTATTACTGAATGATTATCATTCAAAAGAAAGAATACAAAGGTTTTGGCACCTGACACACTAGTCACAAAAACATATTGACATATAGCTGTGTTTTTGGAGACTTTTTAAAAGCAATTTTTGTCTCAAATCCATTTTTCCAGGTGTTACTTTTAAGAAATCCTGCAGAGACTTAGCAGGTTAGAGTTGCTTATAACAAAAAATCACATTGGGAAACAAGAACAATGTTTCAAGTCACAACATAGCTGGAAAACAATATAATGACCAATATTTCTACTTGCTGCCTCCCTTCCCCTGCAGAGAAAATCATCATGTTTAGTTCCAGGGAATCAGAGAAGAATGGAGCACAGGCCCTGAAAAATGCACCTCAGGACTTGGAAAGGATCTAAGGGGAGCATTAGTTCAACTCTCCATTTTATATGAGAAACTGGGCCCCACAGGTTTGTCATGGACCACACAGCCCTGCACACTCCACCCACACCTCAGCCTTGTCTCTGATTTGCTTTCCCTTCATGAAGGCCTCTTTCAGGCTTTCTAGAGTAACATCTATGTATTCATCTCCAAGTTAGTTGTATTCCTTCTGCTATATTGATTTTTTTCAACTTTAATGGAAAATTCCATTCTTGTTCACTGATATGGAATCTGATAGCTTTTGCATCTAAGTGTCCTTCCTTATTCTTTTTCTTCCACCTCTATTTTTCCAACACTATTGAACTCCCACTATTGGATGACAAGAACTGGGATAGATGCTGGAGGTAGACAAAGTCCCTGCCAGAAAGGACTCAGAGTAGCTGCTTGTGCTACTTTCACGGTCATGAGTGAGGGTGTAACCCAGGTGTCCTCAAACTACAACATTTATCCTGCCCACTGGGTGTTTTTGCCGCCTTGTTTTTTTTTTTACTTCAAAATAAGATATGTGCAGTGTGCATAGGAATATGTTCATAGTTTTTTTTTTTTTAACTATAGTCCGGCCCTCCAACGGTCTGAGGGATAGTGAACTGGCCCCCTGTTTAAAAAGTTTGAGGACCCCTGGTGTAACCCATCCACCATTTTTGCCATTCTCTTGGTTCTTCTCGCTCTTTCCTATTTGGCATGGAGATGGCCTGGCTAGCTAATATTGGGCTGTATGTGTTTACCTGAGTACTAATATTGCCTTCCCATCTCTTTAGTCGTAAGTCTGTCCATCCAACCATGTATCCCATCAGCCTGCTGCCTAGGGCAGCAAATCGCCTGACGTAGTAGCTGGCCTAGCATGGGCATGTTTAATTTTATCACCTAATTCTCACAATGAGCGGTCTTTTGTCCAAGGGTGTATAGCTCTGAGTGATGTACAGTGGAAACCTGCACACGGAGGTTTTTTCCCCTGTCCCCTCAGGGATGACCATGTTGTTCAGGTGCTTCCTCTGTTGTTTTGTAAAGCTGTAAAATGAGATTTAAAAATAGTACCATACAATCAAATCTCTTCAAAATACCAGCAGAGAATCAGTAAACCTCTGGAAACTTGAGTCTTCATGTTCTTCATGGTTAGTCTCTTAATTAACAGCTTAGAGATCCCACCTGCTGTCAAAATAATTGTGCCATCCTTTCACTTAATTTTTATATGACCTCAAGGGACTCCCTTTTTGTTTTGTTTTGTTTTTTCCTTCCTGGAGATTCACTGCACTTCCCACATGACTGTTCTCACAAAGTGTTTCAATGCACCCCAAGGAAAAACAGAAAAGAAGGACTGTTGCTTCATTAAAACGTGAGAGCCTTTTCGACAGGGAGGGGCTCCGAGAGAAGGGAGCTGCCTCGTTAAAACTTTGAGCTGTGCTTGAACACATCCTAAAATGATTTAATTGCCTGTTCCGGTTATAAATTATAAGCTGGGGAGTTTAAAGCCAACTCCCATTGACTAATAAAATGAAAAATACTGGGGTAGGCTAGATACTCGTCTTCTTTATGAATTGGCAAAGCGAAATGTTCTTTACAAGTGACAGTAAACAAAAGTTAGATTAAAAAGATGCCCAGAGGGTATGTGATTCATAAGAAGTATGGAATCTGGATCTTCCTCCAGATAAAGAGTGCTAATAAATTACACTCACATCAAATGTAGTGGCTGCTACAGTAGTAAATGTTGATGTAAAACAAAACTCAGAAGATCTGCTTTGGCAGCCTGCAAAGTGCAGGCCAGCCTGGCAGCTGTGTCACTCAGACTTAATCAGGGGAAAGTCTATATATATATATATACACACACATATACATATACACACACACACACACATATTTACTTCAGAGAGGGAGAGGGAGATAGAAACATTAATGATGAGAATCATTGATTATCTGCCTCCTGCACACCCCACACTGCGGATCAAGCCCGCAACCTGGGCATGTGCCCTGACCAAGAATCTAACGGTGAACTCCTAGTTCATCAGGTCAACACTCAACCACTGAGCCACACTGGTCAGGCAAGTCTGTATCTTTTTAGATGAAACCACATGAACAGGACACTCTGGGGCTAATGAGAAGGATTAAAGTTCCCGTAAGAGAAATGGATTCTCGGGGAGAAAAGATTTTGTGTAACAGTCCCCCAGAAGGTCAAGTAAGTGATACTGAAGAACTAGCGTATAATAACAGCAAGAAAAGATGAACGTAGATGCTTGCATTCATGGTGTTTTATGTAGACCACAGTATTTGCCTACTTCCACGTTCCTTCACAAAATAATATCTGATTTTTTGTTTCCACCTGATTAATTTGTATGCTTGCTCTTTGCTTTCATCCCCAAAAGAACTCTCATTTTGAAAGCTTTGATGAGAAAATGAACGTTTTGGGGTTGGCTTTGATATTCACTATATATTGAAAATCAGAAAAGTGACATGAAATAAAAAGTCCCCCCTCCCCCCCCGTTTTGAAACTAGAAAACTGGTTCCCTACCTGTCTTAAGTTAGCTGTGAGGCTGTGGAAATCCACTTCCTCTCTCTGCACCTACAGGTTTTCATTTATGATATGAGGACCCTGGCCTCAGTGACCTGCACACTCCCTCCTAACTGCAAATTATGACTTCGTAAGCTCCGTCCTTGCCCACCCAAGGCTCATTAAAATGACTCCAGAAATCCTATATAATAAAGAGGGAATATGCAAATTGACCATTACTCCGCCACAACGATTGCTGCACCCACAGCTGAGGCCGAGTTCTGATAACGAGCCTTAAAGAGCAATCAGCAGGGACCTGAGGCTGTGCCCCACTACCCTGTGGGGTTTGACAAGGGACCTCAGGCTGTGCCTCCCATCTGGCAGGGCTTGATGGGGGACCTCAGACTGTGTCCCCCTGCCCTGGCATGAGGCCAGGGGACCTGAGGCTTTACCCCCCACCTGGTGGGGCTTCACAAGGGTGGGACCAGCCGGCTCTGGATCTAACCCAATGAGGGGGGCTGGCCAGGTCTGGGTCTCGCGTGATTTTGCGGCGCACATGGGTGGGTGAGGACTTGATTCTGGGTCCCATGGTGCACCCCAGACTCTGAGAGGAGAAAGATTTTCATATACATTTTACTAATTTTCTTTCATCTCTGACACTTCTATTACAGAGAAAGGGCAAATAGCAATTATTAAAATATTTCCTCCAATTAATCCCTTTTTAATGTGCACGAATTTCATGCACCTGGCCACTAGTGTAGAAATAAGAGAGACATGTCCAAGCCCCTGCCCAGATGTCCTAATCTAACTTATACAGGGTGGGACCTGGCCCTGGGTAGTTTGAAGACTCCCAGATGATTGGAATGTGCAGCCAGGGCTGCTGACCACTGCTTCACAAACCACCTCTGGCCTCTCACTTCTCAGCACTTGCTCAGAATCTCTAGCACCCTGTGCAATCATCTGAATCATCCAATTTAGCATTCCTTTTCCTGTGTTGATTACTGAGCCAACCGCTGTTCACGGCAGGTTCTAGAAATACTTCTGAAGACCAGACCTTTTTATTGTCCACGTTCTTGAATTGCAAAATATGTGTGTTGATTTTATACATGTGGTTAGGTTTGCTTGGGTTTCTATCCTGTCTCAAAACCACTACAACTTATTGTAGTCTATTACTAAGATGTCTGTGCTAGACTGTGAGCTCCATGAGAGCAGGGACCACCACCATTCACCTTTGTAATCCTTACCACTTACTACCTAGTCAGACCAAAGGAGGCATTGAGTAAATCACTGCTGAATGAATAACTGAATGCAGGAATAAGTGCTTGAATAAATGCATTGAAATTCATACCAGTATAATGACTTGGTCATGGAAAGGGAGTATATAGTCATCTATATTCTGAAGTGCTGTGTGTGTGTGTGTGTTTGTTCATGGGCATATATGTGCTTGTGTGTGCATATACACAGGTGTATGTGCATGTGTGTGTCTATATGCATATCGTTTTTCAGATGCACCATCACTGCAAGCATTCTTAAGAGGATCCAAAACTTGCTGAGTATTTGAAAGGATCCCTCAGCACCTCTTGGTTCTGCACAGCTGGTAGCTCTGCTCTCCGTAGCTATAGTCCTGGGAAATATGGTATTAATACTGAGTGAACAGATGGTGTAGGGTGTGTTACTTAAGACAGTTTTGCCAGGAGGTAAATTTATGCTTTATAAATGCACTTCAAAACTATGCTATTTGATTTAATCACTTAATGCAAAGACAGCTGCATACTATATTTGCCTTAACTGCAGTTATATGGGTTATCTGCCAATCTGTTAATTATAGTATTTTGAAAGGCTTCAGGAAAACAACAGTAATTATACAGATTGGGATAGGGGGGAGGAACATTTTTGAAGCCTAAATTCAGACATTTATTCCCAGCTAACAAAAAACTTATTGAAGATTTAGAAAAACCTGCTAGGAAAGTGGGAGTGGATGTGATGGTTTTCCTCCCAAAGGGGCTTATGTGTGTCCCCATTCTGCATTAATTACCCTGGGTAACTGCAGGGAGATGGGGACAGGGGTGTGCTCCCACTGGACACAGCTCCAGTCCCTCCTGAAGTCTCTGAGCCAACTGTTCAACTCCTTCAAATTATGAGGAGGAGGAAGGCAAGAAGGAGGGTGAAAGAGAGGATGAGGAGGGTCTGCTTCAATTATAAGCAGTTTATAATACTTTCCCATAACCTGCTTGCTCCCTGACTCTCTACCAACCTTTCCCGTGAAACAGTTGCAGTGATTATTAAGCGGAATTTACGAAGGCAGAGGAATATTTTAAGCTTAGTCTGACAGCTTGCTTTTCTTGCCAACTCCTAGATGCCATGTATTTGTAGAAGTCTGGCCCATTTCCCCTCTCCTCTGGGAGTTCACATTCAATGCATCTCATTGCCATTTTGAGAACAAGATCCCTGTGGGCAACTGTTCTGGGCGGGATAAAAGGATCAAATGGAACCCAGGCTACACATCAGAGAATTCTGGAAAGAGTATTAGATGATCTGGTCTAACGCTCTCATTTGACCAGTGAGGAAACTGGGAATCCAAGTCCCTTAATTCATTCACTTCCCAAATTAGTTAAGAAAGACAGAGACTGTGACCAGAGAAACTCTTTTATCAGCTTAGGCCCTTTTAAAATGGACCCTGCTGCCTATAGAGGCTATAAAGCACCAACAATAAAACAGAGCAAAGAGTGTATTTCCTGTCCTGTGTCTAAAAGAAAAGCCAGTCATGCCAACAGGAATTGTCCTAATTGGCTGCCTAGGGCCTCCACGTTCCACAGCTTCCAGCGCTACCCACACTGGGAAGGGTGCCCCGTGGAACTGAGCATCCCAGCCCGGATGCTGCAAGGCACTGTACCCAAGTACTTTCCACCGTTAACACTGCTGACCCCTGGCGGTGGCAACGTCATTCCACGCACTCCACCGAGAGGGAAAGCAGCTCTCAGAGGTTAACGTGCCGTGCCGGCGTCACACAGATGACTTCTCCTGAGTCTAATCCTCAGACTTGGACTCACTGGATCAGAAGGTATGGCCTTCCCAGGAAAACATTGGTGTTCTAGACATCCCTCCCTCCCCAGGTGATTGAAAGTACTTACACCCATTCTCCGAAGCCCCAGTACTGTGTCTGCTCTCCCCAGGCGAGTATGGTTTTGTGACTTGCGACTCCCAGGCACAGCCGTTCATCTGACCAACATCTTCAGAGCCAGGCTTTCTGCAACATTCAACACACCTCAACTGAGAAATGGAGAGGAGCTTAGGTCAGGTCTCCAGAGCAGCCGTTTCCAGGTGGCACTGGTCATGCTGGCACCCAGGTGCCCAGCCAACCTAGAGGAGTATCCTTCTTTCTCCCTTCTTTGTTAGGGGAAGGAAAGGCCAACACCAAGGCTGGCAGGTGGAAGGGGAACTGGAGAGAGGTGGCTTGGACCATGACCTTTCTAAATCATATTCCCCTCATGATACCTGCACCTATGCTAGGAAGGAGCTGGGTGGTACTTGCATCTTCAGTGGCTCCTGGTATTTCCATTTCTTTGAGGCCTGTTAGGTCAAAATTGTGAAACCGGCAAGCTATCTGAGTCTTCACATCTCAGCTTTGATCCGCTTTGATATAAAAGGCAAGTGTTTTACTAAAATTTTAAAATGCATACCTATGTTTGATCACAATTTTCTTATGTTTCAGGCAGTATTTTTTTTTACTATTCTTTGGCTCCTGCTTTCTCTAAGAAGTTCCTTCTCTGACTTTTTGCCATATCGCAAAAAGAAATAGTCATCTTTGAATGAAATAAATGTATCCCCTACCAGTTGAAGAAGTTCATACATGGGAGGCCAGCATTTCAAAATAGGAGACATTCTTTCTGGTTTATACTGGGTACAGCACAGGAGAGAGAGAGTGTGTGTGTGTTTGTGTGTGTGTACTTCTTTGTGGTATAAAACAGCTATCAGCAAAGTTTCTGCCACTAGCCAATTACCCTTTCCTCTCCTTCCAGAGAATGCATTGTTCCTAGGAGGTTGTGCACACTCGGGGGAATTCCAGCTGTTCAGAGACTCACAGCCCCGCATAAAAAGTCTAGGTGTCTCCTGGCATCCTCCCTTAACCAGCACCACACCTGGCAATCCTTTCCTTAGAGACTGTGTTGTAGAGTAGAAAGAAACATCTCCCGCTGTCATCAAAGTTATAACCTGTGTTTGCATCTGCCATTATCACTGTTGCTTTGGAGAGATTTCTGAAAGCAGGGAGCAAAACCAACTTCATTCAATCGTCTACAAAATGGAAGCCTTCTCTTTTATAAATCACTTGTGTTTTCCTTGTATTTCATTTTTAAAAATCTAGTAAGTGTTACTTTTTAAATACAGAAAAAGAAACCCATACCCACTCAAATGTAGCCAAATGATCTTTAGGAAAAACAAAGGCAATTTAATAGAAATAGGATAGTCTTTCAACAGATAGCTGGAACAATGGCACACTCATATGCAAAAATATGAATCCAAACACAGACCCTGCATTTTTCACAAAAAATAACTGAAAAGGGGTCATAATCCAAAGTGAAAAATGCAAAACTATATAATTCCTAGAAGATAATATAAGAGAACTTCTAGATGATCTTCAGTTTGAGAGTTTTTAGATGCGACACTGAAAATATAAGAAAAAATAAATTGGATTTTACTAAAAAAAAAAACAAAAAACTTCTGTTTTCTGAAAGATATTGTGAATGAAAGACAAGGCATGCATATACTTGGAGGAAGTATTTGCAAAATGCTCATCTGAAGAGTTACTGTGTACAATAAACCCAACCTTTAAAAATCCCACAATAAGAAAACAACCCAATTTAAAAATGGGCAAAAGATGCCTGAATAGGTATATCACCAAAGAAGATATACATGAGGGAAATAAGCATGTAAGAATACTCTAAACCTCACATCGCATAGGGAAATTGTAAATTAAATCAACAATGAGAAACACTACACACTTACCAGAATGGCGGAAATCCAAAACACCGACACCACCAAATGGCAGTGAGCGCACAGAGCCACTGGAACTCTCCTCCACTGTCTCCTGGTGGGGACACAAACCACCACAAGCATTGTCTGGCAGTTTCTCACAAAACTCAACTTACTCGTTACCCTAAACCAGTTTGGCTCAGTGGACAGAGCATCAGCCTATAGACTGAAGAGTTCCAGGTTCAATTCTGGTCAAGGGCACATGCCTGGGTTTTGGACTTGATCCCCAGTATGGGGTGTACAAGAGGCAGCCAGTCAATGATTCTCTCTCATCATTGATGTTTCTCTCTCTTCCTCTCTAAAATTATATATATATATATATATATATATATATATATATATATATATATATGTAATTTTTTAAACACATGACCCAGCATTCATACCCATTTGAGTTAAAAACTTAATGCCCACATACAAGCTTGCACATGTCAGGCAGCTTTGTTCATAATTACCAAAACTAGAAGAAATCGAGAAGCCCCTTAATACATGATTGACAAGTAAACTGGTACATTCATATAATGGACTGTTATTCTGTGATAAAAGAACTAAGTTATTGAGACACCAAAACCATGAAAGAATCTATTCTCTTTAGACAGATAGGAAATTTTATGACATATGTGAAAAGGCGGAACCATCAAAACAGTAAAAAGGTCAGCGGTTGCCAGGGGGAAGGGGGGATGAACAGGTGGAGCACAGGGGATTTTAGGATGATGAAATTGTTTTTATGGTGCTGTAATGGCAGGTAAACGGCATTATGCCTTTGTCAAAAGCCACAAGCTGTCCAACCTCAAGCGTGAACCTTAATGTAAAGCCGGACTTTAGTTACCGATAATGTATTGATATTGGTTCATTAATCATAGCAAATGCAGCCCATCAGTGCAAGGTATTACTAAGGACAACTGTGCTAGGTTGGGAGGAGGGGTATATGGGAGCTCTGTACTATGCAGTCAAATAGAAAAATCTTTAAACATCACATTTATTTTCGAAGGCCAGAACTTTGGGGAGTGATGATATCATTCATGAAATGCTTTGGAAACTCCTTTTTCAGATCACCTTAGCAAACGGTGGTAAGAAGCAAAAGTTATTGTTTTCTTGGAGTTTCTGAAATAATCAGTCATTAAATGGTAACATAAGTGAAAAACTTATTTATACACCCTTGTAAATTTTTATTTATAAATAGAATATCAGTTTAAAAAACCAAAATTAAATATGTTTATGGGATGACCTATTTGTGAAAGATGGATTCCAAAAAAGGTTATGAGCCATGACAGTGTTATTAGCATATTGCATCGTTTCCCAAGATATTGATGTGGAAGACTACCTTCATTTAGATCCAAATACTGATTTTAATAAAATCTTTCAGAAATGTCACTCTACTCCCTAATGCACACACACACAAATAAGGAAACAACGGTTAAGAGAGATGAGGGGCTGGGAAACAGGAACCTGATGAAAGAGATGGGTGAAAAGAGGAGATGCATGGGGCCACGGGGGAGTATGGAAAAGGGAAGCGACTCCTGTTGGTTTGTGAGGCATCTCATTTCTGGTGAAATACATAGTGTTAGAACGAGGCCAACATTAAATTCATAATATTCATGCTCACATTACTTTCTTATACAATACAAATGACACTCTGCTATAAATTACATGTTAGGAAACAATTCTGGGGTGACCCCCTTTACTGCTCAGCATGGCCTGAAGTCCAGTGTACATCTCCTTTGTCCTCCAAGCTCTTCTTTCTCAGAGATTCTTCTCGGACAGAGTCACACCCGATGTACTCTAAGTTGCCCTAGAGTGCCTCTTAAGATTTTACACAGAAAACCTTCTGGTAAGTGATTTAGAAATTGATTAATTAAACAAAGAATATTGGTTTCCAAGTGCATGCATGGCTGTCAGAAGCACAGCTGGAGCAGGGAGCTCCGAATGCAGCTTCCATATGAGCAACTTAAGTCTCTCCTTGCCCAGGAATAGTGGAAAGGATGCCACTGAGAGCCATCCCCATTTGGAGGAATGAAAATGGCATTTGGCCATGTAGGTTGCAGGGCATGATTCTTTGTGTTGCTTTCGGCCTTAACAAGGTTCCTTATCACAATGGAATTCCATCAGATTCTTGCGAATATAATGTATATCAATAATTCTGAATTCTCTACAGACTACAGAGACCTAAGTATACTACTAACACTTACACTCACTTAGCTCTACCTGATTTTTTTTCCTATCATTTTTCCCCAACTAAATAGTAAATTTCTTAAAGTCAGGAAATATGTGTCTTCTATTTTTGGCTCCTAACACCACACTTAATTGAAACACAGGGTGTACTGAAGAAATGTTTAATTAAATTTTTAAGTTTCACATAGATTTCATTCACACCTCAGTAAATATATTCAAAAGCATATGTGGTATGGGATGTAAATTTGTTGTGCTTCTCCCTTTCCTTCTTGAAAGGATTATTCTTGTCCTAAAATCAATTTCAAAACTATATGTTAAAATAAACATAACTGCCTTTCATTTTTATTTTCTCCAAGGTTATTGCAAATCCTCTCATATCAATGTCACGTGCTATTACTGTACACTTACCTACAAGCTCAGGGATATATATGTGCAGATAGCTATTATACATGAGCACGTGGATTTTTAGAATTTCTCTAGGTGCTGTCTACATGAGTGCTTAGGTGTACTTTTTATTCAGCATTGATTCATATTTTGACATATGTGTGAATATATCTAGAAAAAAACCCCACAAAATCTGACCAAGACATAAAATAGACTTTTGATAGAACCGTTGCCTTTCCACAATACAACTTACACAGAAATGGTTGAAAATAAAACCCTCGTTGCAGGCTTTCAACTTCCGGCCTTGTTAATGTAACTGGGGTTAGGCTTGTCATCTTGCTGTTCAAGGAAAATAACCTGCAAACTGGTCAAAATATCAGAGAAAGGTGATAGATGGAGGAACACAAGCAGTACCAGACAGTGATCCAGCAGGAGCAAACAGCTGTGACGATTCCTATACTCATCCTGATGATAAAAGCCTGAAGATTTGTTTTTTAAGTCCCAGCCGAGGAGAGAGAGAGAGAGAGAGAGAGAGAGAGAGAGAGAGAGAGAGAGAGAGAGAGAGAGAGAGAAAGAGAGAGAGAGAGGTGAGAAACATTGATTGGCTGCGTTCTGTATGCTCCCTGACTGAAGATCAAGCCCACAGTCCATGCATGTGCCCTGACTGAGTTGTGACCCTGCAGCCATTCAGTGCATGCGGCAACACTCAACCAACGGAGCCACTCTGGCCGAAGTCTTAAGATTTTTTAATGGGCCGTAGTGCAGGTAAACAGAACTCAACAGAGCTCAGACAACAAATTCAGAGTTCGGGGAGGCCAGAAAAACTTGAATTTTCATGCAGAGACACAGGACTATCCAGAAAATATCTCCAGAAATCTGAATAGGGTTCCTGGACATAACATTGCACCTGCATAGGATAAAACTCCACACGGAACCACTGGAATCCTGTAACACGGAGAGTTCTCAGAGCTGCCACAGGGCTGGCCGTGGATTTACAATCTGCCAAAGTAGAGTCCTTGTTGAAAATTCAGGGTATTTTCAGTGGACACTTAACAAATGTATGCCTTAGTCACAGAGTTAAACTAGCTATCAAGTAAAAGCTATTCTAGGCCTGCCCTGATAGTGCTTCCAAGAAAGACTCTAAGGTATCAAGCTGATGTGTAAGTTATAAAACTACCTGTCAGAACCACTTTCACTAGTGTTTTTAAAAAAAGACAACAAAATAAAATATCCAATTATGTGTAAAAATAATCCATATCAAATATCTAGACGTGAAAACAACCATGTTGAGAAGGCGAGCATATAATCAAAACTTACTAACCACGCAAAGAAGCAAAACAATAGCCATTATCCAGGAGAAAACAAATGCAGAAACAAAAATAATAGAATTAGCAAAGACATTATATGAATTTTTATAAATCTACTTAGGACTTAAAAGAAGATGTAACCTCACAAAGAAAGAAAAGTGCAGTATAAAAACATTGCTTTTAGAATTCAAAAATATCTGAAACTTAACAATTCACTATGTAAGAAAGGCCACTAAAATTAAAGGTACATCAACAGAAGCTGACATATGGAAGAAAAAATAGGTAAAAACAACAAAACAAAAAACACAGCGAGAATGAACTGAGACAGAAGGACCTGTGGATTAAGTGGCCTAATGTACATATAACTGAAGTCTCAGAAGAAGGGTGGTAATAAAAATATTTCAGTAATAATGGCCTTTTAAAAAAACTGGTGAAATCTATAATTATAACACAAACCAAGCACATAAAACAAAAGAAAACTATATCCAGGCAAACCATAATCAACTTGCAGGAAAACAGCCATAAAGATAAATTCTTAATGCCAACTAGAAAGAAAGTGGGCACACTACATGTTAAGCAATGAAGATGAAAACAGTTTTATATTTCTTGACCGAGAATGTGCAAGCCAGATGTATTCGTTTGCTATGGCTGCCATGGCAGTGCCACAGTCTGTGTGGCTTAAACAACAGACATTGATTCCCTCACAGTTCTGGAGTCTCATGGTCCCAGCTCAAGGGGTCATCTTCTGAGGCCTTCCTCCTTGCCTCACGGATGGCCACCTCCTTCTAGTGCATTTACAAAGGCTTCCTTCTATACGGCCCTCTATCCAAATACAGTTGCATTCTGAGGTACTGGGTGTTAGGACTTCAACATACGAATTTTGGGAGGCACAATTCGGCTCACAATGCCAAATAATGAAATGACATTTTTGAAATGGTAAATGACAATGAAAACTTTTACTCTCTAATTATAAAACCAGTGAAAATGTCATTCAAAAATAAAGGAAAAATTAGAACATTTCATACAAATTGAACCTAAGAGAATTCATTGGGCCACAAAAAGTTCTTCAAGTGTAATGAAAGCAATACCACATAAAAATTCAGATACACAAAATTAAGGACTTCTGCTTCTGGCAAAGATGCAGTACAAGATCAGATTTATCCTCCTACATGAAACTACATGAAGCAGACAAAATATATAGAATAAGAATTTAGAAGACATTGTACGTGAGATAATAAAGGTCAATGACTCTGAGAGGCAGGAATCAAATGAGGTGAGTTTCCATGCTGTAGTACATGAAGAGTAAATCCACGCACAGCTTAGAAATTCTCTAACTTAAGGAGACAGAGGTGAGAGTTTAGTGAGACCAAAGTAGCTAGAATTTTTTCAGGACAGAATACCTGAGAGGAGAGCTACACAGAGAAAACTCTGGAATCTGCGGAGAGTCACCTTCAAGGATATAGCTGGGTACTGATTGGTGTATGCAGGTGAGAAAACTACTTGAGGCTGTAGAAAGAATCACTTAAAACAATTCAGGTAACAATTCCTAGGACTCCCACAAGGATGGGATGAGTTCTTATTCCCATCAGCCACACAGAAAAACTCTCACAATTCACAAGGCACTGGGTAAAGTATGCAGAAAGAATAATTAGCTCTGAATGGAGCACTGTTCCATTATTACCTAAGAAATCTTAAAAAGCAAGACCTGGAAAGACCTAATTGCTTCCAAGTAAATTACTTGTGTTCCAGAATAAAACTCAAAAAAAATATTTATATAAATATGAAAACTATCCAACACCTCACAAACTAACATTCACAATGTTTGACATCCAACCCAAACTGAAGGGTAGGAAAACATGACGTATAATGAGATTGATCAATCCATAAACAATGCTCAGAATTGACACTGAGAAGAGAGAATTTTAAAATATTAAAAGTGCACTAATAAACTAAGGGACAAATTAGAGCACCTCATGCCAATGGTCTAACCAGAGTCCCTGAAAGAGAGGACAAGTGAGAAAACATTTTTGTATAAATAATGACTAAAACATTATTTAAATTTGTATAAAATTATAAACTTACAGATACACGAACCTTAGTGTAAGAAACATCTTATCTAATAAAAGAGTAATATATTAATTGACCGTTTCTACAGGATGCCTAAGCCATGACCACCAGCCAATCAGAGCGGCTGTATGCAAATTAACCCAGCCAAGATGGAGGCCAGCAGTCATGGAGCTAGAGTAAACAGGAGGCTTCTGTTGCACCAGGAGTAAACTGTCTTCCTGGGCCAGCTGGGCCTCTCTCTGCTCACAGCAACATTCTTTCAATTATAGAAGCCACGGAGCTGAACCAAACAGGAGGCTTCTGTTGCACCAGCGATGGAGGAAACTTCCTGCCTAGGCCAGCTGGGACTCTCTCTGCTCAAGCAACATTCTTTCAATTATAGAAGCCATGGAGCTAAAGCCAACAGGAGGCTTTGCTACCTGCCTAGGCCTTGGCTTAAAGCAACAGTTTCAATTATAGAAGATAAATAAACCCCAGAAACCTGCTTCCAGCCAGCCTTGCTGGGACGTTGGGTCAATGGGAGCTGTGGGCGGCCTGAAAGCCTGAAAATGGCCTGTAGCCCCACACCCAGGCTGTCCAGGCACCCCAGTAGGGACCTGAACCCGGAAGGGACCGTGGCCAGCCTGAAAACAGCCATCAGCCCCTCACCCAGGCTGGCCAGGCATGCCAGCAGGTGGACATCCCCCGAGGAGTCCCAGACTGTGAGAGGGCACAGGCCGGGCTGAAGGACACCCCGAGTGCACAAATTTTGGGGAACCAGGCCCCTAGTTAACAATATTTCTCAACACTAGTAGTAAAAAAACACTTTGCAAACTTAGAATTTTATATCCAGTAAAAAATATCTTTCAAAGGTAAAGACAAGAATGAACACTTTTATTTTAATTACAAAAGCTGAATTAATCATCAGAAAATCCACATTTGAAGAAATGTTAAAGAAAGTCCTTCAATCAGAAGAAACATTATACTAGATAGAAATATCGATCTGAAAAAGGACTAAAGCACATTTGAAATGTTGCTTAACATGATTATTCATTAGAGAAATACAAAATAAGACAAAGTAAAACCACTACACACTTAACACCTATTAGAATAATTACAATAGAAAGAGTGACAATATGAAGCGTTGGTGAGGATATGAAGAAAGTGAAACTCATCCTATATAATAAAAGGCTAATATGCAAATAGACCAAATGGGGGAACGACCCATCACTGAACACCAGGGGCCAGATGCTCAACATAGGAACTGCCCCTTGTTGGTTAGTGCACTCCAACAGGGGGAGCACCACTCAGCCAGAAGTCAGGCAGGGAGTGATCCTAAGGTGGTAAATGGACAAAGGACGCAGGCTGGGCTGAGGGACCCCTCCCCTTGCAGTGCAAGAATGTCATTCACTGGGCCTCTAGTATTTGATCGTAAAACTCATATTTGATAGTGGTACAGTTTGAAAGTTTCAGATAAAGAATATACACACACACACACACACACACACACGCGCACACACACACACTAGAGGCTCGATGCACAAAGATTTGTGCAAGAATGGGCCTTCCTTCCCCTGGCTGCCGGCATCACCTTCACTCTGGCCAGAGCCACCTTTCCACCTTCCCACACTGCCCAGAGGCCCCTGCATATGCAAATTAACCCACCATCTTTCTTGGATTAATTTGCATACTCACCGCTGATTGGCTGGTGGGTGTCAAGAAGGTATGGTCAATTTGCATCTTTCTCTTTTATTACTGTGTGTGTGTGTGTGTGTGTGTATACATACACACACTTCTCTTATGACACTACAATTCTACTATAGGTTTTAACTAAGAGAAGTAAAAATGTTACATGTATACAAAAACTTTGTCATGAATTTTCTTCGTATCTTTATTTATAACAGTTGAAAACTGGAAACAAACATCTATCACAGTGGTATGAAGAACAAACTGCGGATATCTTACAGATGGAATACTGTTCAGAAATGAACTACTGCTCCATGTGACACAGACGACCTCAAAACCAGGCTTAGCAAAAGACGCCGATACAAAGGAAATGCATACTTTATGTGATTTTATTCGTATAAAATATTAATAGAAACCAATCTGCAGCGATAGAAAGCAGGCCAGGGACTGCCTGTGATGAGTATGGTAACTAAGGGGAGGGGAACTTGAAAAACACACAATCAAATTTTGGGGGATAGGGGAAATAAGTGACATACAAATTACGCAGAACATTTTGATTTCCTAAAGATAAATCTGGTACATTTTATTTATAAATTGTGCCTTATTAAAGATTATTTTGGTTGCAGTTGGTTCTCCTGACCAGAAAACCCATTCATTAGTGAGACTTACACAATTTCCTATAGATAATGTAGCTCAATTTGTCCTTTACTTAAAAAAAAAAAAAAAGAGAATGGGCATCAAAGAAAGAATAGGAAGTGTTTCTAGAGATGTGTGAGCTTGCTTTCAGAACAATTGTGTCTGTAACTGAGATTAAAATGTGACCAGCCTTTTCAGATGAGGCATATAAAGATTTGGGCTGCTGGAACTTGTTTTGCCGCTCTATTAAACAGCTGCAATATCACTGGCACTTATTAGGCATAAATCTCGGCACAACCTTCCTGTTTAAAGACTTGAGCAGAACAGCTGCATTCTGAGCTTTAATGATGTGGTCGAGGGCATAGGAGAGTCTGGCTGTAGGTGCAAAAAGGCTGAGCAATTTTCCCATTAGTAACAATGACCCTTTAATTTGGCTTTGTGAGTCTCACTCTGCCCCTATTTAAACTGTGAGACCTAAAACAATGATTTGCCTATCTGATCTTTATTTTCCTCATCTGTAAAATGGACATCACTGTTGCCATTATCCAGTTTTATACTCTATGAATGAACCAAGTCATCATGAGCCCTCAGGGGTAATGGCCGAATAGGAAACAGAGTCCTGTACAACATGCTAACGAGTTGGAGATGACCCAGAAGGAAGGCTGCAGCTAGCGGAGTGTGAGAGGAGGGCTACACTGCGCCACACCAGAAGAAGATTCATTGTCTGTTACTCTCCTGGGGGAGCTGGTCCTCAAGTTCAACCGAAGGAATCTCAGCAAAGTGGTACAAATTGGACTGTTAAACAGGGTTAACCCTGGGTTAACTAAAGCCATCCTCTTTCTAGCTTAATGTTATCAAGTATCTCATTTAAGCACTGTCTTATCAGTAGAAAGGATGACACCAGCCCCCCACCCCCAAAAAAAAACCAGACATATACTTCCTTAGTAAAACTTGCCAAATAAAAATGTATTTTATCAAATTGCGCAATATTCATGAGCTAAATAGGAGTTCTGATCGATTTCCACTTCTGGAAAAATCATTTTCCCTGAGAAACCAAGGCTCTCTTTAAGGTCTAAGGGTTTCTCTTCTGCTCTAAGCAGATGAAGGAGACATATTTGAGATTAACTTGTTTTTTTTGTTTGTTTTTTAAAGAAGTGTTAGAATCATCTGCGGCTGTCTCTCAAGGAGTCTCTTTTTAAAATATTCTTACTGGATTATCTTTTTTGTTTGTTTGTTTTCAATAAATCTTTATTGTTCAGATTATTACAGATGTTCCTTTTTTTAAACCCCCATAGCCCCCCTCTACCTGGTTCCCCCCTCTACCCTGTGCCCTTAACCCCACCACTGTCTTCGTCCATAGATGTAAGATTTTTGTCCAGTCTCTTCCCCTACCCCTCACAACCCCTTCCCCCTGAGAATTGTCAGTCCATTCCCTTTCTATGCCCTTACTTATATTCTATTCTTGATAGAAGGGCCACTGTCTCTTTAAGATCATGTCCCTGTAGTTCCCTAGGAAGGTCCCATGAAAACTGAACCATCGCATGAACAATAATAGACGCACACCCAAGGGAGCAGGGTAAGCGCAGCCAGGACAATTTTGTCCACAAAGCTCTCACTGCAGAGCCTTTCCAGGAAACTGCTTGTCAAGCCCTCGGCCACATCCAGAATTAAATCCCATGCAAATCTCCAGAGTGAATTTGTGCAGGAAGGGCAGATTGCCGAACTATTTGTAGGAGTTATGGAAGGAAATTTTGGTGACAACATATAGGGAATTGAGAGAAAATTAAAATCATCCACACCAGGAACCGACAACACACTGTAAGACACTATTTGCTTGCAATGACCTTGAACTTTGTTTAAAAATCCTCCACCGAAATAATTCCGTTCACTTAAACTGGAAAACAACGTGTGTCATAGAACACTTTTGTGAGGAAATGAAAACTTTAACAAGAATTAGCAAATGCGGGTGTTAAAATTAATTTACTTTAAAATGAGCAATAGCAAACATTTATTAATCTAGAAAATTTAGCTCCTATAAGGAAGGGATAAGAGTTCCCAGCACCATGTTTGGAATTTAGGTATATCTAATAGATGCTCATTTTAGATGAACAACTTAAGTATCTGCTCTATGCCCAGCACTGTTTGGGGGAATAAATATTCAAAATCATAGGTGAAGGTCTAACCATGTCTCATCAAGTTTTCTAAGGAAAGCTGATATTCCTTCACGTGTTTCTCTATAGTATTCTATTCTTTAGCAAGTAAAAGGACCACTTTTTCAAGTATGTTTATAAAAAAATTAATTCTAAGTATTTCAAGGCCAAAGATCCCAGCTAAGTTTACTTTTTTTTTCCTACAGAGGAAATTTTATGCACAAAATGCTGAAGATGCAGTGAAAGCACAGATAGAGCTGGAAGCATAAACCAGAAAATGATTTCAGAAACCAGAAAAACATGACTTTTATCAGTCATGTGTCACAACACAACCTCCTCATTGGTTAAAACACGAAACAAGCACTCACAAAATCTATTTTCAACTTAAGTCAAAGAAAATTTTCAAACAAATCTTTAATTTTACCAGAAATAAAAAAGTCAAGTTTTTCTTTTAAATTCTAACCATTATATGCAATCATAAAATCAATGGAAAGCAGACTTCTAAGTATCAAGTTATTTCCTGGGGCTTTTATTTTCTGTTTCATCATATAAATTTATTATTCAGAATACAAACAGCGTGGGTTTATCACTTTTGGATTGTCTTAAAGTTAGATTTTCGGGAAAGGGAGATTTTTCTTAAAATTGACTTCAGAATTAATTGTTGTCGTGCTCGGTCTTACTACTTTTCGATAACCACAGGAAAGCTTGTGGATATACCCTTGTCTATGTCCTAAGCATTTACTTAAAAAAAGAGCTAACTTTAGTCAAAAGAAAAAGAATATAATCACATCTTCAAGTCTGGAAAAGGATGTATCTCACATTCTCCTGCTTCGTGTATTAGAAAGAAATACAGCCCCTTTCTGAGGAGTCCATTGAGCCAGGGAGAATGAGAAGCTGGGCAGGGGTGATGCAGAATGAAGCTGACGTTGCATGGGCTCTACTGTCCTCTAGTGGTGGTACTCTGGGAAAAAATACACTCACGGATTTCCTTTATTCTGTAGTGGGTTTATTTTCCCTTTGAGAATTTAAACTGAGGGAAAGGTCTTTAACCAATAGATGATATTTCCTAAAGTGTCAGGAACAGTCATATTTTACTTCATCATTCATACTTATCACTTGGTCCTTTATTTTTTTCAGGCCATTATGGAAGCAAACCAAACACAGCTTCAGCATGATGAAGGCATTGCTGGAAATTCCCCTCCCAGCTCCCCCGGTTCAACTGCCTGGTTTCATAACCACATACATATTCTTCCCAATTGCTGCTATTTCACATGAATACCTAACTTTCTTGTTAGACCTTGAAGCTCAAGCAGTAAGAGAAACCTGGCCCAATGGTGTCACTGTTGCCCTGTATATGCACAAGTGAGTCAATATCAGTTGCTGAAACAGTCTGCATTCAGACTAGTGCAGCCACTGTGGAGAACAATATGGAGTTTCCTTAAAAAACTAAAAATGTTATCTCAAGAAAACAGAAACACCAATCAGAAAGAATATATGCATCTCTATGTTCATCGCAGCACAATTTACATTAGCTAAGATTTGGAAACAGCCTAAGTGCCCATCAGCAGATGAGTGGATTAAAACACTGTGGTACATCTACACAATGGAATACTACGCTGCAGTAAAAAAGAAGGAATTCTTACCATTTGCAACAGCATGGATGGAACTGGAGTGCATTATGCTACACAAAATAAGCCAGAGAAAAATATCACACAGTCTCACTCATATGTGGAATATAATGAACAACATAAATTGATGAACAAAAACAGATCCAGAGACAGAGAAGCATTGATCAGACCGTCAAACGTCAAACCTCAAAGGGAAGGTAGGGGAGGGTGGGGGTAAGGGGGAGAGATCAACCAAAGGACTTGTATGCATGCATATAAGTCTAACCAATAGACACAGATACCAGGGGGGTGAGGGCATAAGTGGGGGGATAAGGGGGCAATGGGGGAGGAACAAGGACACATATGTAATACCTTAATCAATAAAGTAAAAAAAATACTCTCTCCATAAAAAAAAAAAAAAGAAAGAAAAGCAAGACACAGTAAATAAATAAAAAATTAGTTGTTGACAACTACATGGCTGATGCTTCTGGGGGAGCCTCATATTTCAATGTGGGTGTAAGGTTCTTTCATCTGTTACATTTATTTACTGTGTCTCAAAAATTGTAGGCCAATCCTCACACTCTTTAAAAATTTATACTAGGACATCTTAATAGTGTTCATCACTAATCTAAATTTATCAGTTTGTAATACACTTCCACTCACTTGATGGTCCTTCATAATCACATTTTCCCAACTGTCTATATATACACAAATACTTTTCAAACTGCACAAAATATTAAATTATCACGAAATATTTCTGTCTGAAAAGCTGATGTTGCAGTCCCTATTACACATGGATATTTAATCAAGCTTATGTAGGGAACCTTGAATCAGGAGTTACCACAATAGCACCTACTGGTTAAGATGGCAGAGTAGGTTCTTCCATGTCCACATCAAAATCATCACAATGATAACTAAACTACAGAACAACCGTCATTGAGAACCGCCTGAAGTCTAGCTGAGCAGAAGTCCTATAACTTTACAGAAGAAGCCACGGCCAGACTGGTTAGAGGGGCAGACACAAAACAGGCAGGTCGCATACCCACATATGGTGGTTTATTGTCTGGAGTGCTATCTCACCTACAAAGGTCCACCTTCAGGAGTGAGGAGTCCCAACCCCATACCTGGCTCTCCAGCCAAGAAGGAACCTACTTGTTGGGGAAAAAGCCCCCATAACTCATGGCTGTGAAAACCAGCTGAGATTGTGGCTGAATGTGTCTGACGGTTGTTGGAGTCCCAGGCAGTTCCTCTTATAGGTCCCACACATAGATTTACTTAGATTCATTGGCTCTGGGCTCTAGTGCTGGGCAGCAGCTATAGAAGTACCTGGGACACATAGGAGGGAATGAATTGTCTGGCATCAGAGTGAGGGCTGGAGGAAGAGTTTTCTTCTAGAAAGAAGTGCTGACAGAGGCCACTATTCCTTTGCTGAGCCCTTGCCCCACGGAGCCATAGCTGAGTCCCGATCAACCTGGCTGACACTGTTTGTTTGCCCTATCTTGGCAATTCCCTGAGACTTGGCACCACCCAACTTGTGAGGCCCACACAAGCCATTCCAAGTAGCTTTTCTATACAAAAGGACCATCGTGGCTCATGCTGCAGAATTTCTTAAAAATATCTCAAAGGTCCACAAATCTCATACAGGGAGCATCTGGCCTTGGTGTGCCCTGAACTTGTTGCTAAGCAGCCCCATGCCCAGCACTAGTGACAGCTGACCTTGGTTTACAGCTTGGCCTCTCCTGGGCACCCCCACATCTAGCACAGGCAGCAAACCATTTGCACATCACTTTGAAGTTTTTACCAGGTGGACCTACACAGGGCAAAGGCAATGGCTGACCTTGGCTTGAACTACCTGAGAGGCCTCAAGAGACAGGTTCAAACCATGTGCAAGCATCCACAAAGGGCACACTCAAGGGCAAACTCATTAGGCACCAGAGCCCTGATGAAGTGAGTCCAGCTCCATGGGGTTGGCCCCTGCACATCACCCCCTCTGCTGTTGTTGCAGCCAATCCTCACAGCCGATCAACCTGGGGGGGGGGG
>PVJC01020548.1:0-29071 GCA_004026665.1 Murina feae
CCTCAGATGCGGCTGGGGGCAGGTCCCCAGTGGTCACACACACACACACACACACACACACACACAAAAGGCGCCTGGCAGACTGGGGCCATCATAGGACATCCACTGAGGGGTCCCAGACTGTGAGAGGGCACAGGCCGGGCTGAGGGACTCCCTCCACCCCGAGTGCACAAATTTTTGTGCACCGGGCCCCTAGTTTTTGATAAAAACTCTCAGCAAGGTGGGAATAGAAGGATCATATCTTAACATAATAAAAGCTATATGTGACAAACCCATAGCCAACATCATATTCAATGGGCAAAAACTAAAACCATTTCCCCTAAGAACCGGAACAAGACAGGGATGCCCACTCTCATCACTCCTGTTCAACATAGTACTGGAAGTATTTGCCATTGAGATTAGACAAGAAGAAGAAATAAAAGGCATTCAAATTGGAAAAGAAGTATTAAAACTGTCCTTATTCACAGATGACATGATATTGTACATAAAAAACCCTAAAGACTCCATCAAAAAACTATTAGACTTAATAAATGAAATCAGCAATGTAGCAGGATACAAAATTAACACCAAGAAATCTATGGTATTTCTATACACTAATAGTGAACTTACAGAAAGAGAGACTAAAAAAGCAATCCCACTTACCACCATACCAAAAAAATTAAGATACCTAGGAATGAACTTAACTAAAGAGGTAAAAAACCTCTACTCAGAAAACTACAGGATGTTGAAAAAAGAGATAGAGGAAGACATAAACAGATGGAAGAACATACCATGTTCATGGATTGGTAGAAACAATATCATTAAAATGTCCATACTACCCAAAGCAATCTATAAATTCAACGCACTCCCCATTCAAATCCAACGGCATATTTCACAGACCTAGAACGAACTCTCCAAAAATTCATCTGGAATAAAAAAAGATCCTGAATAGCTGCAGCGATCCTGAGAAAGAAAAACAAAGTAGGTGGGATCTCAATACCAAATATCAAGCTGCATTACAAAGCCACTGTTCTCAAAACTGCTTGGTACTGGCACAAGAACAGACATATAGGTCAATGGAATAGAATAGAGAACCCAGAAGTCAATCCGAACCAATATGCACAATTAATATCTGACAAAGGAGGCAAGAACATACAATGGAGTCAAGACAGTCTCTTCAATAAATGGTGTTGGGAAAATTGGACAGATACATGCAAGAAAATGAAACTAGACCACCAATTTACACCATACACAAAAATAACCTCAAATGGATAAAGGATTTAAACATAAGACGGGAAACCATAAAAATACTAGAGAAATTCAAAGGCAACAAAATCTCAGACATATGTTGAAGCAATTTCTTTACCGATACAGCTCCTAGGGTAATGGAAACTAAAGAGAAAATAAAGAAATGGGACTACATCAAAATAAAAAGCTTTTGCATAGAAAGGGAAACCATCAACAAAACAACAATAAAGCCCACTGCATGGGAAAAAATATTTGCCAATGTTATCACCAATAAGGGTATAATCTCCAACATTTGAAGGGAACTCATACAACTTAACAAAAGGAAGATAAGCAATTCAATCAAAAAATGGGCAAAGGACCTAAGTAGACACTTTTCAAAAGAGGACATTCAGAAAGCCAAGAGACATATGAAAACATGCTCAAAGTCACTAATCAGCTGAGAGATGCAAATTAAAACAACGATATGCCATCTCACACCTGTCAGAATGGCTATCATCAACAAATCAACAAACAACAAGAGCTGGAGAGGATGCAGAGAAAAAAGAACACTCGTGCACTGCTGGTGGGAATGCACACTGGTGCAGCCACTATGGAGAACAGTATGGAGCTTCCTCAAAAAGTTAAAAATGGAACTTCCATTTGACCCAGTGATCCCACTTCAAGGAATATATCCCAAGAAACCAGAAACACCAATCCGGAAGGATATAGGCATCCCTATGTTCATAGCAGCACAATTCACCATAGCTAAGATCTGGAAACAGCCTAAGTGCCCATCAACAGATGAATGGATTAGAAAACTGTGGTACATCTACACAATGGAATACTATGCTGCTGTAAAAAGTAAGGAGTTCTTGGCATTTGCAGCAGCATGGATGGAACTGGAGAACATAATGCTAAGTGAAATAAGCCAGTCAATGAAAGAAAAATACCACATGATCTCGCTCATTTATGGATAATAAAGACCATTATAAACTGCTGAACAAAAATAGATACAGAAACAGAGTATCATCAAACAGATTGTCAAAATACTGCAGGCAGGACGGGAGGGTTGGGGTGGTGGGGGAGGCGTGGTAAGAGGTCAACCAAAGGACTTTTATGCATGCATATAAGCATAACCTATGGACACAAAACACTGTGTTCAGGGAAAGGTCAAGGGGTTGAGTGATGAAGTAGACACATGTACTACTCTTTGTAATATTTTAAGAACTAAAACAAAATTAAAAATAAAAATAAAAAAATAAAAAATAAAAATGGAAGTCCCATTTGACTCAGTGATCTCACTTCTAGGAATATATCCCAAGGAACTAGAAACACCAATCAGAAAGGTTATATGCAGCCCTATGTTCATAGCAGCACAATTTACAATAACTAAGATTTGGAAACAGCCTAAAGTGCCCATCAGCAGATTATTGGATTAAAATACTGTGGTACATCTACACAATGGAATACTATGCTGCTGTAAAAAGGAAGGAACTCCTACCATTTGCAACTCATGGATGGAACTGGAGAGCATTATGCTAAGTGAAATAAGTCAGTCAGAGAAAGATAAATATCACATGCTCTCATGCTTTTGTGGATTATAATGAACAACATAAACTGATGAACAAAAACTGATGTAGAGACAGAGAAGCATTGATCAGATGCTCAAAACTCAGAGGGAAGGTGGGGGAGGGGGAAGGGGAGAGATCAACAAAAGGACTTGTATGCATGTATACAAGCATAAGCTATGGATGTGGACAACAGGGAGTGAGGGTGAGGGCACCAGGCCTCATAGTGTTTTATAGTGTTTTATAAATTTTTACATGAATTTTTTTACCGAAGAGTTTTTTAGGAACTTGACCCTCTCAGGGAGAGAAAGTGTTAGTGTGTTAAAGGGTTCTCTCTAGTTTGCATTTTCAGAATAGGTAAAGTCTAAATCTGGGTGGAGAGCAGGGGTGGAATAAAACAAATAAATTTGCTACTAAAGCACCTTACTACTCGGAACCAACTTTTGCTGAACACTGAAGTTTTAATTTCACCACCCTAAGCAATCATTAAGTTAAGTCAATGATCTAAACTACTGCCAGAAGACTAACCTATTCCCCTTTTCTTTTCTTAAATTATTTTATTTATTATGATGATATTAATTATTATAAAATATAATCAGCAAATTACATTTATATGTTTTGAGGCAAATACAAGTAGTATAATAGTTTAGGGGGAAATTATCAGATTGAAATATAAAGAAAAGAGTCCTTCATGTCTATTTGTATAACTCATGACCATAAAAATTTCTGTTCTTCCCAAATGACCTGAAATAATTTTCACAAGATCTTCTATGACAATTATGATAAATGAACAAAATCTGTAATTAAACCAATATCTGTCCTGATGAAATTTATAGAAGAAAATAAGATTGCCTTTATTTATTTATTTTTAATCCTTACCTGAGGATATTTTTTCCATTGATTGTTTTAGAGAGTAGAAGGGAAGCAGGAGGGGAGAGAGAGAGAAACATCAATGTGAGAGAGACACATCTATTTGTTTCCCACATGCCCCGAACCAGGCTGGAGAGCAAACCTGCAATTGAGGTACGTGCACTTGACCTGGAATCAAATTTGTGACCCTTTGGTCTGCAGGCCAGCACTCTAACCGCTGAGCAAAACTGGCCAGGACAAGATTGCTTTTCATCAAAATACTGTTGCTTAGGGAAAAAAAACATTTTAAAATGTTATGCAAGACAATGAATTAAAATGATTTTTAATCAGGTCAATATACATGTCAAGGTGGTTCTGATTTTCTTCACAATGTGTTAAGTCTTTAAATTAAGGCATCTATTAGCTCCCCTTAATAAATACATACTAACAATATTCACCCAGACATTCAAAAAAGGCATATGAGACAAAAGAAATAGTGACTTCATATATGTTTTCTCTCCCCTAGGGCCTTGGAATGTCTCCAGTGGACATTTCCCTATAGCAATTTAGTGAAAACGAAAGTCCCAGACCATCCAACTACATGCTATCAGAAGCTTGAACTTCCAAAAAGGCCTTGTTACAGAGAGACATGACAAGGAAAAGAGTTTTATATGAGCCAGCCTCTCTTTGAAAGTTAGCAGGCTGGAAGGTCACTTAAAAGACTCTAGAGTTTCCTTTCCACTTTCCTCCAAATTTCATCACACAGCCTGACACCTGTTCTATCCACAAAATAAAACTGGGCCCTAGAGAAATGATTAACTAATGGTTGGAGAATGCCAACATTTTCTTTAAAGAAAGGGGAGAAAAAAACTTGGCAAGAACAATAGTACTTTACATTTGCAAAGAGCTTCATGGGATACAAAGCATCTTCACATCCAGTACTTTACTTGTTTCTTCAAACAGCTCTATAAGCTAGGTAGAGCAGCTGTCATTTCTATTTTACATAAGGAAATTGAGGCTCAGAAATATTAAGTGATTTTCCTAAAGTCCTCAAGTTGTTAAGCAACAGAGTCATAATTTGAACTCTTCTTTAAATTCCAGGAACAATACCCTTAATCACCATTCAGGAAAGACTGAACACCATAACCAGTGGACAACTTCCTATAAATATAGTCCAGTCTCTCAAAAAGAAAAGAATGGCAACTTTTTAATATGTTAGTGTCATACTAAACACTTTTAAGAGGTATGATTCTTTTTCTCAATTTTCCTAAGATTTCACTAAATATTTTCTTTCAATGAAGCAACAGAGAAACAGAATGATCTCAACTTTGAATCTCAAAGTGGAAAACTCTGAGGGCATCTATAGGCATCTTATCAATAAGTCAGACACAGAGAGAAAGCTGGAGGTGTAAGAGACAAACCAGGAAATCTGTTTCCATGCAGAGCCAAACAAACAGCTCAAGGGGATAAGAGCACAGATCCAGGCTGCCATTCCCGGCAGTCCGCTCTCTTTCTTCGCAGCTTCCTGGTGTATGTCTCTGCCTGTAAGCAGTGTTATGAAATAGTGTGATTTTAATCAACTTTGACTGTACCTTGCTCTAAAGGTTTATTCAGTGCAGTCCTTAGAGGCACATTACCATTCGGCCCTATTCCAGGGAAGAAGTCTGTTCTTCATCAGCTGTAGAAAGACAGGAGTGCTTTTGTCTCACCATTCCAGAGCAAGAGAAGGACCTAGGACACAGGTCTTGCCAAACTACAACCACATTGTAAATAGGCCAGTGTGTAACCCAATTCTCCAGTAATGACTTAGCAAAAGTATGTCAAAATGACAAAGTCTCTAAGACCACTCAATCCCCAGTGACATTTCTCTATAGCAATTTAGTGAAAACGAAAGTCCCAGACTATCAAATATATTCTGCACAACCCAGCCCAATGTTGTCTAATGCTACCAATTTCGTATGGCCACTTGCTCCCAGATTTCATAGATTTCTCCAGAATATCTGAGGACCTTCAAATGTATTCATTCACTCATTCAACAAAGAGTGCTAGACACAACTTATATGGTAGTTTGTTGGTTATATTATAATAAATGAAAGACATATCTCTACACCCATGAAGGTTATTGTCCAGGTAAGAGACAGTCAATAAACTGGTAAAATTAGTAAATAAACAGATTGTAATTACAAAGTAAGAAAAGCGATATAAAAAATTTAAATAAGTAAGACACTGTAATAGGAAGTAACAGTGCCTGGATGGGAAATGATTTTTAGAAAGGATGACAAGGGAAAGATGTTCTGAGGACTTTCGCTGAATTTTGAAGGATAAAAAAGAGCTAATTACATGGGGAAAATCACATTAAAAAGCACTCCAAACAAATGACCTGAACAAAAATGCTAAAGCATAAAAGAGCATGGTGTCTAAACACATGAGAGTTAATTATGGTAGATAAAGTATAATAAGCGAAGATAAGAACATTGAGATTAGAACAGCAAGTATCATAGTGTAAAATATGTAAAACCTTGTAGTCCATGACACAAAGTTTTAATTTTATTTATAAATACAGTGGGAAATCAGTCAAGTATTTAAAACTGAGAATTAACTTAAACCTACTTATATTTTTATTTTTTTAAATATACTTTATTGACTTTTTACAGAGAGGAAGGGAGAGGAATAGAGAGATAGAAACATTGATGAGAGAGAAACATCAATCAGCTGCCTCCTGCATACCCCCTACTGGAGATGTGCCCACAACCAAAGTACATGCTCTTGACTGGAATCGAACATGGGACCTTTCAGTCCACAGGCTGATGTTCTGTCCACTGAGCAAAACTGGTTAGGGCCCTATCTATAATTTTTAAAAGACCATTTATTCTCACTGGTATTTGGAAATGGATTGGAAGAAGATAAGACAAGAAGAAAAACATCAGTTTGATGCCACTGTTGCAGTTTATGCAAAAAAAAAAAGCGATGGTAGATTGATTAAGAAAATGTCAGCAAAGATAAAGAAATGCAAACAAATTCAAAATATATTTTGGAAATAAACTTTGAAAGTCTTATTGATGGACTAAAAGAATGGAGTGAAAGTTGAGGAAGAGGAGAAAAACACAGATGACTCCTAGGTCAGGTATCAGCAAGAATGGTCAAACGGGGATGTGGATTAAAATTTATGTTTGGGGCATATTAACTTGGCAATACCTGTGAAACATTCAAGAAGAGATATCAAGTAGGTAGGTATTTTTGTAAGAGGAGAAATCATGCTAAAGACATAAATTTGAGAATCATCAACATAGCCTATCTAATAAAAGAGTAATATGCAAATTAACCATCACACCCTCACTCTGTCACTGTCAGAAAGATGGCTGAGGCCACGGAGCTGGATCAAGCAACAGACTTGCATTGCCCCCAGCGATGGAGGAAGCCAAGCTTCCCGCCTGCCCTGGGCCACCCTGAGCTCCACTCAAGGCTATAAAGTTTCAATTATAGAAGTTAAATAAATCCCAAATACCTGCTTCCAGCCTGCAAGCATGGCCAGCCTGAAAACGAGGCACTACTGACTAGGACCTTGTCAAGTTGTGTCAGTCATATGGCAAGATTGTCTCCACTAAGGCCATATTGGACAAGACCAAAAACAAATGCAAAGGCTATGGCTTTGTGGACTTTGAAAGTCCTTCAGCCACACAGAAGGCTGTAACAGCACTGAAAACCAGTGGTGTCCAGGCACAGATGGCAAAGCAACAGGAGCAGAACCCCACAAGTTTATACATATCAAACCTCCTACTATCAATGGATGAGCAAGAACTAGAGGGAATGCTGAAGCCTTTTGACCAAGTTATCTCCACTCGAATCCTTCAAGACACCAGAGGGACCAGCAGAGGGGTTGGCTTTGCAAGGATGGAGTCCACAGAGAAGTGTGAAGCCATCATCACCCACTTCGATGGAAAATATATTAAGACACCCTCTGGAGTTTCAGCCCCATCAGATCTGTTGCTTTGCAAATTTGCTAACGGTAGTCCAAAGAAATGATGGAACCAAGGAAAATTTGTGCAAAATGAATGGGCCTGGCCAAGAAATGGAAACACGGATGGTATGGCTTTGACCCCTCCATAGCTCTTCCGAATGGGTTTTACCCAACTCCTTATAACATCACTCCCAACAGGATGCTTACTTACTCAGTCTGCACTCTACCCATATCTTCCATCTCCTGTGTCTTTGTATCACAGAGTAACTCAGACATCTCCTCTACAAGTACCTAATCCATCATGGATGTACCACCAGTCATACCTCATTCAGCCTTCAGATTCAGTTCTGACACTAGGGATGGATCACCCCCTTTCTCTCCAGCCTCTCTCCATAATTCGACCTCTTACGCAGCAACTGGGCCACCTCTCCCTCAGCACCACGGGCACATATATGCCAACAGCTGCCACTATGCAAGAAGCTTACATCTTCCAGTACACCCCTGTGCCTTCTTCCAACATTTCAGTTGAGGAGAACAGCAGCCAGCAAAATCAGGTGACTATGGATGCTGCCTCAGACCACGGGGTCTATTCTTTCCAGTTCAACAAGTAACAGTGGACTCCCCTCCCCATCTTTGTTGAATACAAATGAATTCTGGAGATGCTGATGCTCCCAGACTCTAGCGGGCTAACCAGGAATACAGATCATCCTTGGGCCCTGATAAGACCTAACACTTGGCCATCGTTTTGCACAGGCCTGGGCCTGAGAAAGAACTCTCTGCACTCCTGTCCTCTTCTATTTATCCATTCCCAATGGAGCCTCAGGGAACCAGGAAAACAGCACTTTTTGTGTGTGCAACATTCAAAGAAATAAAAAAAAAAACACCTCTTTTTCTTTCTTTTGTAAATAAAGTTTTATGTGTTGTTATGTCTTTTATAAAAAAAAGTGATTCTTGAAAAGATCTGTCCAAAATTATCTTTTTATAGCCAAAATTATCTTTTTACCATGTCTTAAAAGATTCATGCTACAGTCGAATTGGACCATCTATCTGCTTTACCCAAATCTCAGGAAACCAGAAACAGGGCTCAGCAAGTGGGAATGGGTTCTTTGAAGGTCAATCCACAAGATATCGTTAGTGAACACAGTCAAGGAGCATCGCAGTTACTATCACCTCACATATCAATGGATATAGACCATATTTTCTTCTGAGTTAATCTAACCCTATCTTCACTTACATGCTAAAATCATATAGAAACCAAATTAACTAAAACAGTCACTTGATCCATAGAAGTCAAGCAAAGTATTTTTGAAATATTTTGCTTTCCTCTTTTTTATTTGCCTTGGGCAATGGGGTGAGATTAGAACTGTTGCATAAAGGGAAATACAAGCTAGTGGCCACTTGAATTTTCAAGTAAATAGGATGGGAAAGAGTCTTGAAAGTCAGGCTTTACATAAGAGAAAATTATTTTCTAAATTTCTTTATCTCCCTTTTTAACAAATGAAGAGTCAGATCTGGCTGACTTAATCATAGATTTTTACATAAAGGGAGCCCTGATAAGTAGCAAGAAATGTGAAACCTATTCTTTCCTTTGCAGATGAATTTGGGGAAGAGGAAAAAAGATGGGGGGGGGGGCCGAGAGGGTACGGAGGTAGCAAAAGAAACAAGTGTTTTCAAGGCTGAAGTCTTGGAGTGAAGAAACTTTTAGATAAAAGAAATGTTGAGGGCTCTAACCAGTTTGGCTCAGTGGATAGAGCATCAGCCTGCAGACTGAAAGGTCCCAGATTCGATTCCGGTCAAGGGCATATACCTGGGTTGCGGGCACATCCCCAGTGGGAGGTGTGCACGAGGCAGCTGATCGATGTTTCTCTCTCATCAATGTTTCTAACTCTCTATCATTCTCCCTTCCTTTCTGTAAAAAATCAATAAAATATGTTTTTAAAAAGAGGAAAGAAATGTTGAGGGCCAATGGGGTTCTTTGCCCTTTGGGACTCAAAAAAGAAACTGCTATGCAAGGCAACCCTATGCTAATACAGTACATCCCAGCAGAGTAAAGAAAGCAGAAAAGGATAGTCAAGCAGAAAGAGGGCCTGATTATCATTCCTAACCTGTTACTTGGTGGAGTAAGCCCAAAGGTTTCCACATACCCATGAGGAAAGAATAGAGAAGTAACAGGATAGCAGTATGATGTTGGGCCTTTACAGTGAGGATCAAAGAGCCCCAAATAAGAAGCTATATAGGAGGCAGTCAGTGTTATTTGCAGTACCTGGCAGAGACTTGAGACAAAGGCAACATCAGTGAGAGCCACGGTAAAGCCATGCCAGACAGAATGGACCACCATGTTGTGACAAAGCTGAGCATAAATGTTCATCTGGAATGATATCAGTTGCAGATTTCAGGAGCAGATACCAATATAATACCATCACTATATCTAGCTCACCAGTTATAAGCCAGTGTATACTAAAGGACCAGCACAAGGCCAGAGTTTAAGTCCCCATCCCCCATGCACTTGAATGATAATTCAAAGAGGAGCAATATCATTGTTTGCATTTGTACTTCAAATAAGAGACAGAGAGAGCTCACTGGCCTTATATCTACTATAAGATGACAAAGAAAAAAATATTTTTTTCTTCAAAAATGAGTGTTAGATCTGATTTTTAGTCTGAATATTTCATTTAGTCTAAAAAGTTCAAATACTACCTATAAGCTGAATATATACATTATAAAATATATACTTATGAAAATGATGTATGTTATATGTAGAAGGAAAATATTACTGAGATCTCCCAAGAGACAGAGCAGCCAGCATGAATTCTCAAATTCCATTTCAAGGGAAGCCTGTCAGGGAATTCTGACTTTATACCCAACTCTGTAGAGATGCTTGAAATACAAATAGACAAAATATCCATTGGTTATCTTACAGAACTTTAGCTGGATAATCCTTGCTCTACCTTGCAAAAAGCTTCAGAAGATACCATGAACAAACGGACTAAGTAAGAAAGACTATTGCCTCTCAAACTTTTTCAAAATTAATTACCATTTTTCTGAAGTAATGGTGAACCTTATTCCACCCTTACTTTTATTATGCTTTCACTCAAATTCTAGGCAGAGAATATATAGTAGGAATCCCTCAGTCCACTTTAGAGTGACCTTAGTTATCCCTCTCATAGACCCCAGGCTGAGATTCTTTCTTATTCAGATCATGAAAATAGTAGGAATTACTATAGAATTACAATCCCCTTTTAGATCTTAAATCACAAAATTATCCAGGGTCTGATCATAAAGTTATTCAGAGTCAACCTTTCTTTATCAAAAATCTACCACATATACTTCATAATTTCAATAGTGATTTCTATGTTTTTTGTTTAAAGGCTAATAAAACTATAAAAAACTTATTTCTTCTTTTTTTAATATATTTTATTGATTTTTTTACAGAGAGAAAGGGAGAGGAATAGAGAGCTAGAAACATCAATGAGAGAGAAACATCAATCAGCTGCCTCCTGCACACCTCCCACTGGCGATGTGCCCGCAACCAAGGAACATGCCCTTGACTGGAATCGAACCTGGGACCCTTGAGTCCGCAGGCTGATGCTCCATCCACTGAGCCAAACCAGTGAGGGCATTATTTCTTCTTCTTAACTCAAATAAGTAAATCTCACTAAATTTTACAGCAGACTTAAGTCTATTACGAGTGACCAAATTTTCCTAAGACTTAGAGACTATCGGGGTCCTTTATTTTTTAAGGTTTATTTATTTTTTTAAATATATTTTTATTGATTTCAGAGAAGAAGGGAGAGGGAGATAGAGATAGAAACATTAATGGTGAGAGAGTATCATTGATCAGCTGCCTCCTGCGTGCCCCCAACTGGGGATCGAGCGGGCAACACGGACATGTGCCCTTGACCGGAATTGAACCTGGGACCCTTCAATCCTCAGGCCAATGCTCTATCCACTGAGCCAAACTGACTGAGAAGCCTTACCATTTACAAACTAGTTTGAGGTCAGTGTACATTTTGCTCTTACTTAGAAGTAAACGAAATAAGAATGGATGAAAAATACGTTGTCCTGAGAATTTAGAATAGCTCAGAATGACAGCTGCTCGTTATGCTAGTTTCATAACTAAAATTGTTTAGAGTCACTAGAGTTATTTTGTAACAGTACCTTAACAAGTTAATATCAAAATATACATCATTTGAATGTAAAATATAAATGAATAAGATGAAAACAAGCAAGTTAGAACACTATGTACTCCAAAGAGTTAAAAGAAGCTGTAGCCTTTGAGTGGTCACTCTCCAGAACCGTGTCTTCATAAATTTGATTTATTTATAGAGTGTTTTTGATAATAGGCAATTCTTTGTTGAAAGTTAAGTGCTCTTTTATATGAATAAATAAAAATGGCTTTGGTTTTAACTAATATATTATTTTGACAAATGTTTATTGGAAACCCAATTATGGGTTCATAAATCAGGGTTCTTTGTGGTCCATCAGGTGAGCTCACCAGTGTCATCAGATGTCACAGTGCATACCGATAGGGTAATTAAAACAACTCCATGGAATGTTGTCCCTCTCCTATACAGTGACAGTAGACAAAACGGAGGAAAAAAATGGCTTATCTTTAACTCACTGAAAATGCTAGTGTAAGGTGTGCTGACCATTCCTTCAAGAAAAAGATATTGTTTTCTAATTAGTTGAATTAGAATGGCAATGTCAAGAATGATGCATGGTATGTCAGACAGATGATCTTCAAACATTCCTCACAATTAAAAAAAAGGGAGGGAGGCAATGCATATTCATATATCCCATGATTGAATTATGTCCTTAAAAGAATTATTCCTTTTTATTTTTTCCTTCCTTCCATTCCTTTCCTTTTCCTCCACTCTGCTTCTTAAATAGCTGCTATTTCCTGAAGAAGCAAGTCCTACTAATAAGGGCTAGTGTATCTGAGCCAGTACACATTCAGCTGCATATTGCATGGACTGAGTTGTATGAAAAATTCCATCATAAAACATTCTTCATTACCAAAAAGAAAACAATTGGCAAGACAGTTTTTAAACTTCACATTGGAAACACTTTTTTACTCTTAAGACCTTTGGAAGTCCCTATTTAACTCAAATGAAAAGGGAGGGGAATGAACCTCCTGGCAATGGGCAAGGAGATAACTGATGGTGGTACTGCTCTTATATCAGGGGCAAAACAGATGTGCAGTCCTTAGTTCATCCTAGCTTGATGCCTGTGTCAGTGGCCAGAGCTATTTCATGCCTGAGGCACATTTTTAAAAAAAGGGAGGGGAATGAGGTAATAAATGAAAGCATGTATTTGCATATTATAGCCAAAAGTGGGAAGTTTTCTTGACATTTAATTGTCTAAACCATGGTGGAAGATGTAAAAAGAAAATCAGATCTGAATGATTAGCATCTAATCTAATAAAAGAGTAATATGCAAATTGACCCTCACTCCATTACACCCACAAGCCATGCCCATAAGCCACTCCCACCAACCAATCAGGAGCGAATATGCAAATTAACTCAACTAAGAAGGCAGCAGCCATGGAGCTGGAGTTGCCTCGGCAATGGAGGAAGCCAGGGCCCTGCGGGCCCTGAGCTCTACTCAAGGCTACAAACTTTCAATTATAGAAGATAAATAAACCTCAGATACCTGCCGGGCTGGGACCTTGGGTTGCCAGGGGCAACCCAGGCTTCAAGTGGGGGACCAAGGCAACAAAGTTTCAATTATAGAAGTTAAATAAATCCCAGATACCTGTTTCCAGCCAGGCACCCCAATAGGGATCCGAACCCTAAAGGGTCTGTGGGTAGCCTGAAACAGCCATCAGCCCCTCACCCAGGCTGGCCAGGCACGCCAACAGGTGGACATCCCCCGAGGGGTCTCAGATTGTGAGAGGGCACAGGCTGGGCTGAGGGACCCCCCTGAATGCACAAATTTTTGTGCACTGGGCCTCTAGTGATATATAAAATAAAATCTTAAGAATTCTGTCTCATCAATATCGCCAAATTTATTATAACTATCTCTAACTATTTTTAAATTTTCCCGTCGTAAGTCCTTAACTTACTGATTCCGTTTCACTCCTATGTAGGCAAAGTATTTCTTCCTTTATGGAGAGAATGATATGTATGATTTCAGATATTTAAGTATATTTTGTGGGAAATAGAAATTTTATGCTTTCTTGTACAATATAGCTAAAAGCGGCTTCTTACCCTTTCTGTTTATGCATCACTATTTAGCAGTGGAAACTGAAGGATCTCTGCCTGTCACAGACTGCTAGACAGACTTCTGCATAATTCATCCCAAACAATTGCAAGTAACACAGGCCAGAACATAAGAGATTTGCCTCCAGACCAGCTAGGCAGCTCCACATGAAGTGCCAGTAGGGTAAGGCCACCATGCAGAGCTCTGTTACTGCTCTATAACTGCACTGCCCAAGCCTTGTGGCTTGGCGGTTGGTGATAATGTAAACAAGAGGGTGACACCTTAAAATGCTAGCTGTTGATCTACTTTAATCTTAAACCCATGAAATCATATCACCAAGGCTGACTTACAAAGGACAGTGTCTAAATACAGCTGTTATTTTTGAAAGACAAAAAAAAAAAAAGTTAACATTGTATCAGAGAAAAGTGTTTAGAAAGAACTGAACTGGGAACTGAGTCTCCTAGTGCGTCTTTGATTTGGTATTATCTGAGCAGCCTCATATAAAGAAAAGTTCTATTTAAATGGGTACTTGAAGAGCCCATTTCTATTTAATGAATCAAGAGACTCTCTTACTGGGCTTGAGTTGTATGAATCTGCATAATAGCAGCTTAGTGGACAGTTGTCAAAAACAACAGACTGCTATGAAAATTGGCATAGCAGCAGGAAGAGTCCCACAGACTCACTCCCTAGTGAAATTGGTGAGAACTGTTAAAAAGCAAGCAATTAAAGCCTTTGAAAATGGTCCTAAGTGTAAACAGCAAATGAAGAAACATGTAGTCAAGGAAACCTAAGACATTTTCTATAATGTGAAAATCTGTGGTATTTGAATCAAGACCACTCCCGCACGCCACACCCAGCACAGTGAAGCTGACACTCCACTGGAGATTGCTGCATCCAGGAACGCAGGGCTCTCTATTCTCAGGTCCTTAGAAGGGAGTCAATGGGATTTCAGTGTTTCTCATCTAGCCCCCAGCTGCTTGTTTCTGGGAATAAGTCCCAGGCAAGTGCAGTCAAGAAGTGGGCGCTCCCTTCTCTCTCCAAACTTTTACTGAGGCTCCTACTGTGGAGTGTCACCCAGAGAGAAGATTGCCATTGTCCCTACTCTCAGGTCCAGAGATTTTTGCCTAGGGGAGGAGTCATAAAACAGATAGCTCCTAACCTCTTCCATAAAAAAACTGATTTCATTTGCAAAAGAGCTTAGAAAAATTTAACCTAAGAGCATTCTCAAGTGGTTGGAGGTTGTGGTCAAAGGAAATTGGGAGGCGATTTGTGTACCTAATAATAAAAAAGCCTAGACTGTGGCTGGCTAGTTTACAGGAGCGAAGTGGGAATAAGACAGCTGGGAGGAGCCATCCTGGGGTCAAAACAAATACCAAACACTGATCTCAGAAAGTTTGGGTTCATATGTAGAAGAATTTGTGACCAAGGGCTTTTTTGTAAAAATAGAAAAATAAACCAATCGTCTAGCAATTAGTAAAATGTTAAACAGTTGAGTGAGGTCAGATGAAAGAACCCTAATAAGTGCTGCTGTCATTTCAAAGTGACTCGGGCACACCTAAAGCTGTGCCTCCCTGAGGAGCAACATCAGAGGCTTAACACTGCGGGGAGTGGATGAGGGGTTGGGAGAATGGAGACTTCACTAAAATAATTCAGATAATCACTAAACAAACAAGAAATAGGGAACCAGTGCCCAGAATTGCTGCTATATATGTATATTTTAAGTGTCTTTATTGTTCAGATTATTATGGTTGTTCCTCTTTTTTCTCCCCATAGCTCCCCTCCACCCGGTTCCCACCCACCCCATGCCCTTACACCCCATTGTCCTCGTCTATAGGTGTTCAATTTTTGTCCAATCTTTTCCTGCACCCCACATCCCTTCCCCCTAAGAATTGTCAGTCCACTCCCTTTCCCTATCCCTGATTCTATTATATTCACGTTTATTCTGTTCATCACATTTTTTATTCACTTGATTTTTAGATTCATTTGTTGATAGATATGTATTTGCTGTCACTTTGTTGTTCATAATTTTTATTTTACTTTTTTCTTCTTCTTCCTCTTCTTAAAAATACCCTTCAGCATTCCTTTCTAATAAGAGTAATATGCAAATTAGGCATCACTCTGAGAGAAAGATGGCCACTCCCATGGCCACAAGATGGAGGTGCCCAGTCCGGCTCAGCCCCGCCACAGAAGTGGTCAGGCCTGTTAGCCAGGCAGGTGGCGGAGGAGGCAGGGGGCCCAAGGGGTGGAACAGGTGATCAGAGGGGACTGGGGGTCCCTTGCCCAGGTCAGAGGCCTTCGCTTGAGGCTGAGGCATGGGCAAGGGTGGAGCTGGTAATTGAAGGGGGCAGGGCAGGGCTGGTGATTGGAGGGGTATGAGGGTGCCCTACCCAGGCCTGGCCAAGGGCAAGGCCGGAGATCGCAGGGGCCTGGGTTCAGCAGAGCCGCGTTCAGAGGGGCAGGGGCAGAGCCTGCAGGGGTCTGGGAACTGGTGGAGCTGGCAAGGCAGGGACCTGGATGTCCACTGCCCAGGCCTGTAGCCTTGGCCAAAGGCTGCCAGTGGGGCAAGGGCAGAGCCAACAATGGCAGGGGGACAGAATCAGAGCCAGTGATCGCAGAGGCCTGGGCTCTGTGAAGCTGGTGATCAGAGGGGTTTGGGGGTCCCCTACCCAGGCCTGCAGCCTGGGCCGGAGGTTACAGGCCTGTGCAGGGGTGGAGCTGGGATTGGAGGGGCAGGGGTGGAGCCAGTGATTGGAGTGAATTACAGAGGAAACACCTTTTCTGACTGCTCATTTGTTAAGCTTCCTGTATGCCACTGGTAATATTCTTAGTAACTTGGGTAATAAGAATCCAAAAAGGCGATTTAGGGTTTTTCCACCACACTCCTGGAGAAAAAAAATGAAGGTCCACTGCTGGAGGGCTAAGAAATGTCATATCCTGCCCTAGCCAGTTTGGCTCAGTGTATAATGCCTCAGCCTGCTGACTGCAGGGTCTGGGTTCAATTCTGACCAAGGGCATGTACCTAGGTTGCAGGTTTCTCCCTGGCCGGGGCCCAGGTCAGGGCATATGCAGGAGGCAACCAATCAAAGTGTTCCTCTCACTTTGATGTTTCTCTCTGTTTTACCCTTCTCTTCCACATTCTCTAAAAAATCAGTGGAAACATATCCTCAGGTGAGGATAAAAAAGAAAGAAAGAAATGTCATATCCTATAAAAGACACATCTTGAAAATGCCTAAAGAAACTTGTCATTTCTTCATGGTGAAGGGACTGGAGTCCATGTTGATGAAAACATGTAGGTGGCTGGGATGACTGGCAGTGGCTGCAGCAGCAGTGTGATGGGACTGGTTGCTTCCCCTGATTAGCCTGGTCACTTCCCAAAAAGGGAGGCCATACTGCAGCTTAGGCCTGCTCCCTGATCCCCTTGGGAAGTGGGTCTAAGCTGTCAGTAGGACACCCCCGGAGGGCTCCCAATATGTGAGAGGGGGCAGGCTGGGCTGAGGAACCCCCCCCACCAGTGCACGAATTTTATGCACTGGGCCCCTAGTTTCATATAATACTGGTTTGGCAGAGATGAACTCCTTTAGCTTGTTCTTATCTGTGAAGCTCTTTATCTGACCTTCAGTTCTAAATGATAGCTTTGCTGGGTAGAGTAATCTTGGTTGTAGGTGCTTGCTATTCATCACTTTGAATATTTCTTGCCACTCCCTTCTGGCCTGCATAGTTTCTGTTGAGAAATCAGCCGGAAGTCATATGACTACTCCCTTGTTGGTAACTGTTTTTTTCTTGCTGCTTTTAAGATTCTCTCTTTGCCTTTTGCCCTTGGCATTTTAATAATGATGTGTTTTGGTGTGGTCCTCTTTGAATTCCTCTTGTTTGGGGTTCTCTGTACTTCCTGGACTTGTAAGTCTATTTCTTTCACCAGGTAGAGGAAGTTTTCTGTCATTATTTCTTCAAATAGGTTTTCAATATCTTGCTCTCTTCTTCTGGCACCCTATAATTTTGATGTTGGTATACTTGAAGTTGTCCCAGAGGCTCCTTACACTATTTTCATATTTTGGGGTTCTTTTTGCTTTTTGCTTTTCCAGTTGGGTGTTTTTTGCTTCTTTCTATTTCAAATCTTTGACTTGATTATTGCGATCCTCTAGTCTGCTGTTGGATCTCTGTATATTATTCTTTATTTCAGTCAGTGTATGTTTAATTTCTAATTGGTCCTTTTTCATATCCTTGAGGTTCTCACTAAATTTCTCTGAGGTTTCTAGAAGATTCCTGAGTTACCTTATAACCATGGTTTTGAACTCTATATCCAGTAGTTTGCTTTCCTCCATTTCTTTCATTTGTGACATGTTTCTATGTCTCTGCATTTTGGCTGCTTCCCTGTGTTGATAGAGTGGCTTTGTGTGCTAGTTGTCCTACAGAGCCCAGTGGCTCAGCCTCCACAGTCACCTGAGGTGGATGATCTTGGTGCACCCCTATGTGGGCTGTGTGTACAGTCATATTGTAGTTAAGTCTTGATTGTTGTTGGTATCACTGGGAGGAATTGACCTCCAGACCAATTGGCTGTGAGGACCAGTTGTGTCTACAATGGAAGAACTGCTGTACTGGAAACATCCTTATTGGACAGGACTTGCTACAGTAGCGCTTTGGTGCTCACTGAGTTTGCCCCCTGAGTGTGTCTCTTATGGATCTGAAGAGTTGCAATCTGGTGTGGTCTCACTCTGACCAGTAGGTACACTGGCTCTTAGATCTCCAAGAAGGTGCAAAGTCAGCCACTGCCTGAGGCCACCCAACAGGAGTTATAGAGATCTGCAGATTCCATCTCTTTGTTTGGGGTTTGGAGGTGCCCAGATGAGGCACAACTGTGAAGCAATGCAGGCTGCTGATGAGCCTTAGGCCTTCTTTCGGAAGCTTTGGGGTTCTTTGACCCTGCTGCAGTTTGTTAGGTTTTAGATTGCAAAAGGCCAGGCCATTCGTATGCAAAAGCCTTTGCGCACAACTTGGGTGGGGTTGTAAATTAGGTTGGGTGGGTTTCAGGGAATCACAGGGTGGTGCAAACAGCAATGGTTGCCCATTGACCTTGCCCCAAATAGGTCCCTGGGTTTCTATGTCCCACAGCCCCATGCAGGAACAATGAACGCTGCGAGGACCTCTGACAGAAAACCGTCCTCGTGTTCCAGCCCAATGCCAGACAGTCCAGTTTCTCCCTGTATGAGTCTGGGTCCCCAGAGTCTTGCCCAGAACTGGAGTTCAGAACAGTCGGGAGTTTGTATCGCCCTCCCGAATGAAAAAAACCACAGTGTACCGCAGTTGCCAACCTGTTTTGTGTGCCTCTACTCTTCTGCACCTCTGCACCTCCTACCAGTCTAGGTGCACTTTTCTCTTTCCCTCTAGTTGTTGAACTTCCACTCAGCCAGCCTTCCCATGGTTCTGGATGATATCCATTTTGTCTTTTAATTGTAGTTTTGATGTGATTGTATGAGGCAGCAAGTTCAGGTGTTTACCTATGCTGCTGCTACAATATATTATCTAAAATGTCCAATTACCAAAAAAATTATAAAGCATGCAAAGAAATAGGGAACCATGATCCATACTTCAGAAAACAAATAAAAGCAGGCAACAGAAATTTCCTGTAAGAGTAACCAGATGTCTAATTTAATAGAAAAAATATTTCAAAAGAGGCACCAAGATGGCAGTGTAGGTAAATGCTGGTGCTCACTGCCTCCCAAAAACACATCAAAATTACAACTAAAATATACAACAACCATCATTCAGAAAGTTGGCTGAATGGAAGTCCCACAGCTAGAGAATTAAAGAAAACAGCACACTGAGACTGGTAAAAGGGACAAAGGTGCTAAATGGGCTGGTCTGACACACGTGAAGCATTTTTTTTAATCAGGAGAGATATCTAAGCTACAGAGGTGCAAGGGGTCCCAGACCCACACCAGAACTCTCAGCCCAGGGTTCTAGTGCTGGGAAGAAAAGTCCCTGTAACTTCAGGCTGTAAAAACCAGTAAAAATTATGGCTAAGTGTCACAGAGGCTGCTGGAGACCCAGGCAGTCCCTCTTAAAGAGACAGAGTACAAACTTACAACTAGTGTTTTATTCATATAATGGAATATTATTCTGCATAAATAGAAATGAGTACCAAACATGATACAACATAAATGAACTTTGAAAACATTATCTTAAGTAAAAGAAGCCAGTCACAAAAGATGATATCCTATATAACTCCATTCATATGAAAGTCCAAATAGGGAAATCTATAAGCTTACATAGATAGAAAGAGTACTAGTGATTGCGTAGGGCTGAGAGTAGTGGAAGGGAAGACTGGGGGTTGTACTAGTGTTTTCCACAGAACCAGAACCAATATGATGTGTATATAGTTTTGTTTTTGTTTTTGTTTTTTAAAAAAAGAGTCTTAAGGAATTGATACATAATTATGGAGGCTGGTAAATAAAAAATCTACAATGTGGGCAGGCAGATTGAAGACCCATGATAACATGATTTTTCAGATCAAGTCCAAGGGCCAAAATTCCCTCCTCTCATTAGGCATAAGACTTTTGTTCTATTCAAGTCTCTGTTTGGGTGAGGCCCACCCATGTTAAGGAGGACAATCTGTTTTACTCAAAGTCCATCTATCTAAATGTTAATCTCATCTAAAAACACCTTCATAGAAACACTCAGATAGTGTTTGACCCCATATTTGGGCACTATTGCCCAGCCAAGTTTACACACAAGTTAACCATAACAGAAGTGATAGGTAAAGATATAAGGTTTCTTTTTCTTTCTTTCTTTTTTTGTTATTAGAGGCCCACTGCACAAAATTCATGTAGTCGTGGGGTCTCTCAGCCCGGCCTGCAAGCTCTCACAGTCCAGGAGCCCTCGGGGGATGTCCAACTAATGGCTTAGGCCCACTTCCCACAGGCCTAAGCCAGCAGTCAGATATCCTTAGCACTGCTGTGGAGGCAGGAGAGGCGCCCACCATCGCTGCTGCACTCGCCAGCTGTGGGTCCAGCTCAGGGCTTCTGGCTGAGTGGCGCTCCCCATGTGGGTGCACACTGACCACCAGGGGGCAGTTCCTGTGTTAAGTGTCTGCCACCTGGTGGTCAGTGCACGTCATAGCAACCAGTCGTTCCACTGTTCAGTCAATTTGTATATTGGCTTTTTATTATATAGGATATTTTCATTGATTTCAGAGAGGAAGTGAGAGGGAGAAAGAAATAGAAACATGAGTGATAAGAGAGAATTATTTATCAGCTAACTCCTGCATGCCCCCCACTGGGAATCAAGCCCACAATCCCAGCATGCACCCTGACCGGGAATCGAACCATCATTTTCTGGTTCATAGGTTGACGCTCAACCTCTGAGTCACCGGTGCTGGCCAGGGTTTCTTTTTAAGATGATAAAAATGCTCTAATATTGACTGTGGTAATGGTTTAACATGCCTGTGATACACTAAGAGAATATTGAGATATACACTTGAAATAGGTGAGTTATATGCAAATTGAATCTCAATAAATCTGTTTTTAAAGAACAGACTACCACAGTAATCTTCATACATTTTTTTAAAGCTCTTTCATCCACAGACCACCAGGAAAACACAAATTACTCTCTGGAGCAGTGATCAATTAATTAAGCAACAGTTATCTGCAAAGCCTTGTCATAGCACAGCAGTGAACACATAGATAGCCCTCAGAAGCACACACTAATGGACTGATTCGTTGCCTCAAAAATGAATCAGATGATTTTCTAAGTGGACTCTGGAATAAAATACTAATTTCACTTTCCAGGGGTTTAGAAAAAGAACAGTACTTAGGTGCTATAGGAAATCCGTAGAAACTCTATGCAAAGTTCTCTGAGGGGCACAGAAATACAATCCCTGGTCTATGTAAACTTATAGTCTAGTTAGCAAGATATATTACTGGACACAAAATGAAAACAATAAGCAAAACCATTGTTTAATCTTAAAAGCAACCACAGCTAAGGGATTCTGTGACCCAGAAAAAAATAAGAGAATTAATACTTACCAATAAATATTTAATGAAATCCTACCATTCATAAATGTGCATGCACATTTATACACAGCGATTCATGCATACTTCCAATGGTCAGAAAATTACTTGCAATATAAGCCTTTATTACTAACTAGTTGTATTTAGCAGAAAATATAATGATTATATTTTCTACACATGAGGAACAATACATACCAAACAAAAGTCTAATGAAAAACTAAGATGTTATATGCAAAAGAATTAAACTTCTTTGCCAAATAATTTTAAATTTTTGTGTGTGTTGCTATTTTATACATATGGAAACAATTTTACAAAAATAATGACATCAAAACCAAATCAAAATACACCACATACTGGAGAAAGAATGTAAAATATAAGAAATTTCAGGAATAGTTATAATCTATAAAACACTACTACATATAATGTCTTACTAATTTTTCACAACAGCCCAGGAGATAGTTGTTGTTATTATGTAATGCTCAATCTACATATAGAGAAACTGAAATTTAGAGAGATTAAATGACTCATCAAGGTCTTCAGGTAATAGTATCAAGGCAATCAAGCTCAGATTTATGAATTTTCATATCAAAATTTCTATGATACAATATGTTAGGACACAAAATTAGTCTCAATAACATTAAGAAGATTGAACTCACATCAAGTGTCTTCTCTGATCATAATGCTATGAAACGTGAAATCAATCACAAGAAGAAAATGTGGAAGCTAAATAACATGTTACTAAACAACAAAATGAAAAGATAATCTACTGAATGGGAGAACATATTCACCAATATATCTGATAAGGGGTTAATACCCAAAATTTATAAAGAACTTATAAAACTCAACACTAAAAAAAAAATCCAATTAAAAAAATGGGCAAAACACCCAAAAAGACACTTCTCCAAAGAGGATATACAGATGGCCAATAGACATATGAAAAGATGTTCAATATCACTAATCAAAGAAATACAAGTTAAAACCACACCTGTCAGAGTGCTGGCAAGAATGCAGAGAAAAAGGAACCCTTGTGCATTGCTGGTAGGAATGCAGACTATGCAGCCACTGTGGAGAACAGTATGGAGTTTCCTCAAAAAATTAAAAATGGAACTCCCATTTGACCCTGCGATCCCACTTCAAGGAATATATTCCAAGAAACTAGAAACACCAACCAGAAAGGACATATGCACCCCTATGTTCATAGCAGCACAATTCACCATAGCTAAGATTTGGAAACAGACTAAATGCCCATCAGCAGATGAGTGGATTAGAAAACTATGGTACATCTATACAATGGAATACTATGCTGCTGAAAAAAAAAAGGACTTCTTACCATTTGCAGCAGCATGAATGGAACTGGAGAGCATTATGCTAAGTGAAATAAGCCAGTTAAGGAAAGAAAAATACGACATGATCTCACTCATTTATGGAAAATAAAGAACATTATAATCTGATGAACAAAGATAGATACAGAGACAGTAAAGCATCAAACCGACTGTCAAATTACAGCAGGAAAGCTGGGAAGTGTTGGGGAGGGGGAGAAAGAGATCAACCAACCGAAGGACTTGTATGCATGCATATAAGCACAACCAATGGACACAAGACACTGGGAGGTGGGATAAAGGCATGCAAAAGGGGTTAGGGGAGGTTGGGAGAAGGTCAATGGGGGGAAAAAGATGATATATGTACTACTATCTAAACTAATAAAAGCGGAATAGTAAAATTAACCATTTCTCCGGGACGCCCACAGCCAATCAGAACAGCTGTATGCAAATTAGCCCAGCCAACATGGCGGCCGCAACTCACGGACCTGAGTAAACGTTTAGGCAGCGTCGTTGCAGCAGGAGTGAAAGCAAAACTACCTGCTTGCTGGCTCCTTAGCCTTTGGCCTGAAGCAAAACACACATTTGCAACAATTAAGTGTAACAATTGTTTCATTATAGAAGCCGCGAGGTGAGGCAGAGAGGAGGCTTCGTTAGTAAAAGGCCTCACCTTAAAGGAACAGCATCAATTATAGAAAACCTGTGTCCAGCTGGCCTTGCTGGGACGTTGGGCAATGGGAGCTGTGGGCAGCCTGAAAGCCCCTCACCCAGGCTGGTCAGGCACGCCAGCAGGTGGACATGCCCCGAGGGGTCCCAGACTGCGAGAGGGCACAGGCCGGGCTGAGGGACCTCCTGAGTGCAAAGAGCGGCTGCAGGGTGGGACAGCGCAGGACCCAGGACCCGTGAGTGGGAAAGAGGCAGCAGGGTTGGAGGGTACCACGAAGCGGGTAAGAGGCGGCAGGGGGTCGGCGGCCTGCTTGGTGGGCTTCCCAGGCCCCTTGCAGGGCACCAGGAAGTGGAAAAGCAAGGTGGCGGGCTGGTGAGTGGGAAAGAGGCAGCGGGGCGGTCTCGGCCTGCTTGGCAGCTGCCCAGGCCCCTTTGCGGGGCACCGGGGAGCGGGAAAGCAAGGCTGCAGGGGTCAGGGGCCTGCTTGGCAGCTCCCCAGACCCCTTGGCGGCACCAGGAAGTGGGAAAGGAAGGCAGCAGGGGACCGGTGAGTGGGAAAGAGTCGGTGGCCTGCTTGGCGGCTCCCCAGGCCCTTTGGGGGCCACTGGGGAGCAGGAAAGTAAGCTCTTGGGGGCTGGAGTCCTGCTTGGCGGCTCCCCAGACCCCTTCCGGGGATCAGGGAGCTGGAAAAGGCTGGCCTGACCACGAGGCGGGGTTTTCCCTGCTTTCTGGTGGCTGGAGGAAGATGGGCAGTAGGCAAGCTTGGGAGGCAGGCCGCACCCGGCCCTGGCCACAGCTCAAAAAAGAGAACAACATGCAGGGGAGGGCAAGAGTCTGAGAGATCAACATAGAGGGGGTGCCTGCTCCAAGCCTCCACGGTGTGCCTGGGGGCAGGCCCCCAGCAGGTAGACACACACAGGAGGACTGCTCTGAGCCTCTGATGTGGCTGGGGGCAGGTCCCCAGTGGCCACACACACACACACACACAGAAGGCGCCTGGCAGACTGGGGCCATCATAGGATATCCACTGAGGGGTCCCAGACTGTGAGAGGGCACAGGCCGGGCTGAGGGACTCCCTCCACCCCGAGTGCACAAATTTTTGTGCACCGGGCCCCTAGTGTGTAATACTTTAAACAATAAAAAAAATGAAATAAAAATTAAAAACACACCTGTGAGAATAGCTATTCTATATAATAAAAGCCTAGTATGCAAATTGTTTGTCCAGGAGTTCGACCAAAAGTTCAACTGCTTGCTATGACATGCGCTGACCACCAGGGAGTGGCACGGAACATGGCGGGTGTAGGCAACACAGCGCTGGCAGCAGGCAGCAGTGGAGGCAATGCCAGTCCCAATGGGCCCTGATGAGAGCAGGACTGTGGTGGGATGGTGGAGCAGGTGAGCAGGTGGCACCAGGCCAAGGCAGGTTCAAGCAGGGGCCCGATCACCCTGCTTATCCCCCACAGACAGCGACCAATGGCAGCACTGGAGGGCGGAGTCACCGCCCCGCTCCCAGCCACTGAAGGAACCAGGCAGGGGCCCTGGCCCCATTTGATTGCCCTGCAGGTGGGATGGTGGAGCACATGAGGGGGTGGCACCAGGCCACAGCAGGGTGCCAGGTAGGGCTGCAGGGCTGCATGGCTAGGGGCACGAGCTGGGGCCCAATCCTCACAGGACACCCGGAGGGACCCCACTCATGCACAAATTTGTGCACCAGGCCTCTAGTCATCAATAAACCAACAAACAACAGGTGTTGGAGAGGATGCAGAGAAAATGGAACCCTTGTGCTCTGTTGGTGGGAATACAGATTGGTGCACCACTGTGGAAAGCAGTATGGAGTTACCTCAAAAGATTAAAAATGGAACTGCCTTATGACCCAGTGATTCCACATCTTGGAATTTATCCAAAGAAACCTGAAACACTAATTTGAAAGAATGTATGTACCCCTATTTCATTGCAGCATTATTTACAATAGCCAAGATTTGGAAGCAGCCCAAGTGCCCATCAGTAGATGAATGGATAAAAAAGCTACAGTACATTTGCATAATGGAATACTTCTCAGCCATAAAAGGGAAGAAAATTTTACCCTTTGTGACAGCATGGGTGAACCTGGGGAACATTATGCTAAGTGAAATGAGCCATTTAGAGGAAGACAAGTACCATATAATTTAATGAACAAAACTGAACTAATAATAAGTAAAGTAGAGACAGACTCAGATAGAGTAGACAGGTAGCTCTAGTGGGGGGATATTTGGGGCGAGATTGAGAAGAAAAGAAAAAAGAAAAAACTCATGGACACAACAACAGTGTGATGATTCCAGGAGTCGGGGAAGTGGGTGGAGGTGGAAAGGGTTAGGGGATTAAATGGTGATGAAAAATAATAAAATAAAAATGACTTTCTACAATACTATGAAAAGCAATTGCTGATTCCAGCCAAGAACTAGGACTACTCAGAAAGGTGTATATGTCTATACACTAGGTACCAAAAGAAAATTTTTAAAGAGCAATTACTATAGCAGTAAAGCTTTCAAGTTCCAGGTTAGATAAAACAGAAATATAACAACATCCCTAAAAACTATATATTTTTATTTTTTCTCTAGTCATTTTCTACCATCAAAGCAATATTTCTAGGAGAAAGAAATTACAAATTCCCTATACTCTGTGGATCTTTATGTTCTATGAATTGAGGTTTAATACACATTTAGTTTAATATTTTTTAAAAGTACTTTGTCTCTTTCACAAAATAAGATGTGCATGTCTTAAAACTAATAAATACAGCTTAAATTCAGAATTTTCTCCATAACAAACTGAACCTATTATCAAAATGTAGTCTCTTCCCACTTAGAAAAACCCAGCTTTTAATATATTGTGATCATGAAATGGGCATCAGTCAGAGTTAAAGTTCATTATATATCTCTGACTCCCACAACCATAAGGACAAGCTTTGCTTTCTATTACAATTAAGAATGAGCCTAAAGATACTCTACAGGAAATTAACGTTTGGCTTTGGTATTCTCCTGGCTTGTAGTGATGGTAGCATAAACCAGGGAACGTATTATACAGCATATCCAATTTGTCTGTGCCTTCATTGCCCCCTAGTGGCTATTTTGAGACTAGTTATTAAAAGTGGTATTAGCCTTCAGAAGTCAGTAGTGGTCCTCAAAGCAGATGGGTAGACCAGCAGCATCAACAACATCCAGGAACTTCTTAGACATACAAAAGTCATGCTCCACCTAAGATCTACTAAAAAAATTTGTGGATGGAAATCTAATAGATCCTCTAGATGACTCTTATGTACACTAAGGTTAAAGAACCACTAGTGAAAGGGAAGTCTTCTATCCATATTTCAAGTAGATATGAAAGTATATGGGTGTATGGGAATGTGAATTTTATGTGTTAACTTGACTGGGTTAAGGGATGCTCAAATAGCTGGTAAAACATTATGTCTGTGAGGGTGTTTTTTCCTCAAATTAGCATTTGAATTGGTGAAGTGAGTGAAGCAAATGCCATCCCCAGTGTGGGTATATCATCAATCTGTTGAGGGTCTAAATAGAACCAAAAAAGCACAGGAAGAGCAAAATCACTCTGTCTTCCTGAGCTAAGATATCCATCTTCCCCTTCCCTCCGACATGGTTGCTCCTGGTTCTCAGGCTTTTGGACTCAGATCAGGACATACACCATTAGCCCCACGATTCCTAGGCCTTCTGACTTGGATTCAATTACACCACAGGTTTTTATGGCTCTCCAACTTGCAGACAGAAATCATGGCCTTCACAACCACCTGAGTTCCCATAATAACTATCCTCATATATATCTATAAATACATATATTCTATACATTGTTTCTCTAGAAAACCCCGAGTAGTACAATGCATATGACTGTTTTTTAAGAGAGTATTGCTCATAATTATTCCCATGCTTTTCCTACATTTCAAAATGCCTTTGATATGTGCAGAATAATCTAGAAAAGTGTATAATTATTTGGGAAGATATAAAAGTGATGTATATCCATGACTGAATGATATAGAAAAAGTAGAATAAAATAAATAAAAGTAAATCCATTAGATATTAAATGTTCACTTTAAGAACTTGCTAACTAGCCAAAACATCTGACCAGGATCTATCCATTTGTTTCTTGGCTATAAAATCAATGGGAAAATTTTTGTTGATAAAATGATCATTCAATCCATGTTTGTGTGGGGCATTTAATATTCAAGTTCATTAGTAGATATATGTTGTTTTATAACCATTTTTTCCATTATATAAATTGCTACTTCCATAGTCATTATAGCATTATTTATGATAGCCAAGAGGTAAGCAACCCAGTGATGGATAAGTAGAGAAAATGTGGCATATACATAGAATATAATATTATTCAGCCTTAAAGAACAAATTCCTACCCAGAAGTGTAGCTCAGTGGACCTATGAACCAGGAGGTTCTGGTTCAATTCCTGGTCAGGGCACATGCCCAGGTTGCAGGCTCAATCCCCAGTTGGGAGTGTGCAAGAGGCAACTGATCCATGATTCTCTCTCATCATTGATGTTTCTATCTCTCTCTCTCTACCTCTCTGAAATATATGTTATATCTACTCTATAAAAGTGAAATATTAAAATTAACCGTTTCTCCGAGACGGGTAAGCCATGCCCACCAGCCAATCAGAGCGGCTGTATGCAAATTAGCCCAGCCAACATGGCGGCCGCCACTCACGGACCTGAGTAAACAGCCCTTTCCATTGCGGCAGGAGCGAAAGTGAAGCTGCGCCCCTCAGCTCAGCTCCAATTAAACTGCCTCTAGCAGTTTTGAAACAATGTAACAATCATAGAATCCTCCGGAGCTGAAGGAAAGAGCAGCTCTGGCCTAACCAGTAAAAGTAACAATTGTTTCATTATAGACGCTGCGAGGTGAAGCAGAGGAGGCTTCCTTAGTTAGAAGGCCGCCTTAAAGGAACAGTGTATCAATTATAGAAGATAACCCCAGGCCTTCAAGGAACAGCATCAATTATAGGAGAAAAAACTCCAGAAACCTGCATCCAGCCAGCCTTGCTGGGACGTTGGGTCAATGGGAGCTGTGGGCAGCCTTAAAGCCCCTCACCCAGGCTGGTCAGGCACGCCAGCAGGTGGACGTCCCCGAGGGGTCCCAGACTGCGAGAGGGCACAGGCCGGGCTGAGGGACCTCCCGAGTGCACAGAGCAGCTGCAGGGCGGGACAGCGCAGGACCCAGGACCCGTGAGTGGGAAAGAGGCGGCAGGGTTGGAGGGCACCAGGAAGCGGGTAAGAGGCGGCAGGGGGGGGTCTCGGCCTG
>PVJC01020549.1:0-29031 GCA_004026665.1 Murina feae
ATATATATATATATATTATTGATTTCAGAGAGGAAGGAAGAGGGAGAGAGATATGAACATCAATGATGGGAGAGAATCATTGATTGGCTACCCCTACTGGGGATTGAGCCTGCAACCTGGGCATGTGTCCTGATGGGAATGAACCATGATCTCCTGGTTCATAGGTGAATGCTCAACCACTGAGTAATCCAACGATTTCTTCACAAAGCTGTACTTGACTACTTACAACTAAAAACATACCAAGGTGAGAAAATCAGAAAAGGCTGGACTTCTTTTTCTCTCTTTCTCTCTTAAAGCATCAACTACTTGGCAAGTTTGGCTGAGAGTGTTAATATAGTGAGTTATATCAATAACAAATAATGAGATAAGTATCAAAGTAGGGGAAGGAATTCTCAATAGAGGAAAAAAAATCGTTATCGAGATAAAAAAGGAGTGTTCAGGAATGTCAAGGGTGTTTTTCAATTGCAAGGTGGGCTATGAAGCTGGTATGATTGGAGGTGCCTCCATGCAAATAGTCCTTTACATAGTTCAAAAGGGGGTTGGGACACTTTGTGTGTGGGAGCCACCGAACATTTTTAAGCAGGACAGTGAAAGTCTTATTTTCAATTGGCATTTGGTCAGTCTGCCCACCTGTCCCTCTGTCTGCTATAGGTGTCGGTAAGAACTTCCAGATTCAGGTACCATTCATGGTCTCCAGCTTCAGCAGACAGGATGTAGAGGTCTAACTCTGGAGCAATGAGGCATTAGGATGTGTAGCTGGAGGAAAATCGTTGTGGACTCAGTGGAAAAAGCATAAGGACTAACCCGGAGCCTCGGCAAGGGACCATGAGGTTGCTGTGGTTGTACAGACAGAATGGAATATGCTCGCAGCACTATCTCCATTTGCAACTGGGAGGATTCTGTCTCCATGCAAATGATGTGAAATGAGTAATATGTCAAGCGACACCCATGCAGACTTGATGCTTTTTGCTGTTGTTTGTTAATCCTCACCTGAGGATATTTTTCCCATTGATTTTTGCTGCTTTTGTTGAGTTATGCCAATCCTCCTTTTCAAAACATGAACCCAGCTCTTTTGCTTTCCTCCACAATCCTCTCCTTGACTCTCAGGTCATTGTTCTGTACTCCTTTAGGAAATTGACACCTTAGTAATATGTGTCTCTTCTCAAATCTTGCTATCATCCTTGGTAATTTCGATATCCTTGGAATGTCATGTCCAGCACCCTTACCTCCATTTTCCCCCAGCACTCATTTCAAAAATCTCATCTTAACGCTTTCTAACCACGAAGTTCTTCTATTTCTATCCTCAAAGCTCTATCCCGTCATTGCTCCCACCAGTCCCTCTTCCTTCCTCCCTACTGAACCTGGTTTTCTGCCTATCACACCTCCCAGCTCTGGCTGCCTTCTTGGCTTCCCATTTGCTAAGTTCCTTGCTAGTTTCACTTCCCTCCCTGAACTCTCCCAGAATCAATGTCTCTACATCCCTACTACCCCATGAGCAGCACCCTACTTCTCTCTGCTCTTGGGCAGTCTATTAATTTTGGGTAATCCTCAGCCTTTGAGTGATCTGACCATTATTGTTATAGCTAGTATTTCTGGGTGAAGTGTTGCTGGAGTGAAAGCACATAATTAGACAGAATCCATTTAAGTTAGTTATTTTCAATTCATCTGGACAGAAGTACCATTCAGTGTTCTTTTTATTCAGACATTTCTGTGTTATTGACTATTCAAAACTTTTACCTGCTCTTAAAATCTCTATCCATTTTCTCCCTCATTCTTCTTATTTTTAATATATATTTTTTATTGATTTCAGAGAGGAGGGGAGAGAGCAATAGAACATCAGTAATGAGAGAGAATCATTGATCAGCTGCCTCCTACATGCTCTGCACTGGGGATGGAGCCCACAACCTGGGCATGTGTCCTGACCAGGAATCGAACCATGACCTCCTGGTTCATAGGTAGATGCTCAACCATTGAGCCACACCGGCTGAGCCCTCCCTCATTCTTTTTTTTTTTTTTTTTTAATTTTCCTCCCTCATTCTTAGCAGCTGCACTGGCTTCTTGCTTCACATAGAAAATAGAAGCCACCTATGTAACTCACCTCACATACGCTTATCTTCAACCTTGTCTTGTTATCCATTTTTCCAATTTCTGCTTTTGTCTCAAAAGAAGAAGCAGTCAGTGGAGAAAGATCTTTCCATGGTTATTCTTGACTCCATTGTTTGGCCAGTTCTAGAGTTTTTACTAATGATGAGTCAGGTCCACGTATGTTCCTGCTTTTCCTGGGTCTGATCTCTTGGAGACTGGCACATGCTGGCAGGGGGTCTGTGAGGACCTCGTCCTCACCAGTTGATGGCAAGCGGATTAGCTGAGCTGTTGAAGGGTTAGTAGTCAGCTGCCTGGGGAGAGCCCCAAGCTAACTGTCTACCACCTGACCTTTACTTTCCCTTAACTCTCTGAGACCAAACTTTTTTAAAAAAAATATATACTTTATTGATTTTTTACAGAGAAGAATGGAGAGGGATAGAGAGTTAGAAACATCGATGAGAGAGAAACATTGATCAACCGCCTCCTGCACACTCCCCACTGGAGCTGTGCCCGTAACCAAGGTACATGCCCCTGACCAGAATCAAACTTGGGACCCTTCAGTCCACAGGCCGACGCTCTATCCACTGAGCCAAACGGGTTAGGGCTGAGACTAAACTTTTTTAAAAATTTATTTTTCAGCTACAGTTTACATTCAATAGTATTCCACATCAGTTTCAGATGTACAGCAAAGTAACCAGAAAACCAAGCAGCCTCCTGGCTCCATACCTCGCCATCTCAACATTATTGACCATATTCCCCATGCTGCTCTCCACATCTCTGTGGCTATTCTGCAAATACCAATTTGTTCTGCTTAACCCCTTCATCTTTTTTTACCCAAGCCCCCAAACCCCTCCCCTTTGACAGCTGTTAATCTGTTCTTTGTACTCATGAGTCTGTCTCCACTTTCTTGGTTTATTTTGTTCATTAGCTTCCACATGTAAATGAGATCATATGGTATTTGTCTTTCTCTGGCTGGCTTATTTCACTTAGCATAGTACCCTCTAAGTCGGCCCATGCTGTGACCAAACTTTTAACCTCATGCTCCTGCTCAGCTCTCTGATCCCCACTGGGACTAGAATTTCGGTGGAACTTTGCTTGCTTGGCTGATATCATCAGTTAGATTGCCCTTCAGGGAAGAACTGCTTTTTAAAAAAATATGCTTTTTATTGATTTTAGAGAGAGAGGAAGGGATAGGAATAGAGAGACAGAAACATTGATGAGAAACATTGATAGGCTGCCTCTTACAGGCCCCCTACTGAGGATCGAGGCCGCATCCTGGTGATGTGCCCTGACTGGAACCTCTTGATCAATAGGATGACACTCAATTCATTGAGACACACTGACCGGGCCAGCACTTAAGATTATAGTAATCTTAAGCAGAAAGAAGTCTTGTTAGAAAGATGTTGAGGGCTCCAGGTATCAGTGAGAGGTTGCAGGATGAGTTTGACAAGAAGCCGGCAGCTCCAGGAGGCCAGGAGGGAGACAGCACACCAGACATCTGGCCAGAAGGCTGTGGCTTGGCTACAGGCAGTGTCCCTGCTGCGGGAGCTGTGGACAGATCCTAAGTGCCCCTAGCTGCCCTGCTGGCTCTCCAACATTCGAGCACCTCCTTACAGAGATGAGAAAGATGGTTCCACTTCATGTAATACCTGCAAAATGGTGGGAAAAGAAGCCTGATTTGTTTCACTCTGTTTCACATTCAGTGTTTCAGTGCTTCCCTTCATTCACTTGGAAACGGAGATGCTGCCATTTTGTTTACAACACAGGGAACAACATTTTCAAATGATGGTGCCTCCATCACCTCTGAAAATGAGCTTGAGGGATTTAGAACCATTGCAGTAAGTAAGCAGCAGTATATTTATTTTTTAATAAGATTACACACCACTGACCTAATTTCCAACGATTTTTTCTCTTTTTATTTCACCTGGCTTTTTGCCTATAGAAAAAGAGGCCCAGTTGAAAATTCAACGTTGAGGTAAGAACATTTCTTCTGTCAAACCACGATATAACCCAAGGATTAGTAAGTCTCTGTGAATGTAAATATGAAATACCAGTCACCGAAACACAGCAGTTCTCCCAATTTGCTCCTCTGTGACTTGTTTTATGTGTTGACATTTCTAATCAACTCTTAAGTAGATTCCTACATAGCACAAGTATGGTATGAAAAACAGGAGAGGCTGGAATATTTCAGAGAAACCTTCTAAATGGCAAACACGAAAGCCTGCCTTTCCCCTTCTGCTTTTAGCAAAGGGACTGGAAACTTTGTTAGAACTAGTTATTTTCTCCACACTGTCATCAACCTTAGATCACATGGGCTTGGGTTGGTAGCTTGCTTACTTTCTGTTACAGTCTGACATGCTGCAGTTAAATGCCTATAATTAAGAGTCACATTTTTTAGACTTTTCAGACTCCAGGCCAGGATGCCAGTAAAAGTTTACACAATCCACTTGCTGGAATTTTCTCTGTCATCTGGTTATCAGTGTTGAATGACAAAGCCAAATGCTGTTTACCAGAAGTGCTCCGTAGGCTTCATGGGGCTTTAGGCAGAGAAATCGCTTTGCTTATCAGCCTTTTTTCTCAGATAGACCTGAGTGGTCATGAAATCTTGTTTGCCCTGGTCTTTAATGGAAAATAATATCCATGCTATTTCATAAGTATTCAAGGACTTACTGATGGCAGTGATTATAAAACTTTATTAGTGTATTGATAATTTATATTAACATCATCCTATATAATAAAAGCCCAACATACCAAGTGTCTGATCAACCAGTCAGCTGTTCAAAGCATCATCTAATCTAATAAAAGAGTGATATGCAAATAAACCCTCACTCTGTTACACCTAAACCATGCCCACCAGCCAATCAGAGCAACGATATGCAAATTAACTCAGCCAAGGTGGCAGCCGGCAGCCATGGAGCTAGAGCAAACAGGAGGCCAGCAATGGAGGAAACTGCTTGCCTAAGCCAGCTGTGGCCTCTGCTCAAGGCAACAAAGTTTCAATTATAGAAGCCACAGAGCTGAAGCAATCAGGAGGCTTCGTTGCCTGCCTACGCGGGCTGTGGCCTCCACTTAAGGCAACAAAGTTTCAATTATAGAAGATAAATAAACCCCAGAAACCTGATTCCAGCCAGCCTCGCTGGGATGTTGGGTCAATGGGAGCTGTGGCCAGCCTGCAAACAGCCCTCAGCCCCTCACCAAGGCTGGCCACAGCCCCATGGGGTGAGGGTCCCCATTGTGGGTCTTGGAAAGTCTGCAAACAGCCATCAGCCCCTCACCCAGGCTGGCCAGACATGCCAGCAGGTGGACATTCCCCGAGGGGTTACAGACTGTGAGAGGGCACAGGCCGGACTGAGGGACCCCCCCGCAAGTGCACAAATTTTTGTGCACTGGGCCCCTAGTAAGCTAATAATATGCTAAGGCTGCTCAACTGCTCACTATGATGTGCTCTGATCACCAGGGGTCAGACAGTCAAAGGTTGACCAGTTGCTATGATGTGCACTGACCACCAGGGGCAGATGCTCTGACTGGTAGGTTAGCTTGCTGCTGGGGTCCAGTCGACCAGGACTAAGCAAGACAGGCCAGACATGCCCTGAAACCCTCCCACAGTCCCTCCCTGGCTGACCAGCCTTAGTGTCCCTCCCTGGCTGGCCAACCTTAGCATCCCTTCCCAGCCCTGATTGTGCACTGGTGGGGTCCCTTGGCCTGGCCTGCACCGTCTTGCAATCAAGGACCCCTCAGGGAATATTGGAGAGCTGGTTTCAGCCTGATCCCCCAGACCAGGCTGAGGCACCCTACTGGTGCACGAATTTGTACACTGGGCCTCTAGTAAGTTAATAATTCTGCAATTCAAATTGTTTTGTGTCTTGTTTATGTGCACCCCCTTTAATGAAACAGCAGTCAAAGAAATGTGCTGCTCAGATCCCCTGCTGTGCTGTGCGTGATTGGTGGAAAGCCCAGCTTGTGACCTCTCAATCTGTCATTGCATTTCCCCCAAGGACACCCTTCGCACAAGCTGTTAGCCAGTTACTAGGCATGGCAGGCACATGAAGGTGAGTCAATGCTTGCAAAAAAGAAGCTTTTTCTCTTCAGGGCAACTTTGGTTTGAGCACTCTCCAATGACCTGGATGAGGCATCTTAGAATGGTCCTGCAGAGTGAGTCTCCACTTAGCCAACCCTCCTTCATTTCCTCTTGCTTTCACGTAGATGAGACCTGCATGGTGGTCTGAGAGCTTGCCTCACCTCCTTTTCACCCCTCTCATTTTTCTCTCTAATAGGTATTTTAAATACATCTCTTGCATGTTTAATCCTATCTTAGAATGTCTTTCAAATTGTTTTTTTTTTTTTTTTTTACCACTTACAGTTTTCAAAGTTCCAATCTTAAAACACTTTTTTGATTGTTTGATTTCTTATCTTTTTAACATTTCTTTTTAATTATAGTTGACATACAATATTGTATAAGTTTCAATGTACAACATAGGGATTCAACATCCAAATGACCACTCTTTCTGGTTGCTGCACCTACTTATTCTCATCATGGTGGTTCATTTCTTCCTGCATATTATGATATTTTATGGAGACCTGTTCGCAGTGAAGATTTATTTGAGGGGCTCTGTGATTCTTAAGTTATGAATGTAAAATATCAGTTTTGAGTTTTCTTATGAATGAACTCTAGCAAGTTCAATGGTCTGCATGAGTTATAATATTAATTCTCTGGCTTGTGAGTTTTTAATTAAACAGATGATTTAACTTTTACTTAGATGGCAAGATTTTTCCTGTTGCTTTGGTTAGGTGAATAATTTTTCTAGATTTGCTTTTTTTATAAACTAGGAAGCTCTTTGTGTTTCTCTTAGTCGGGGGCTCAATTTCAGCTCCTCTACTCTAGCTGAGCCCACTGAAGGCATGCCTGCATTCTCTCATGGGTATTAAAACCTCAGCCCTAGATTCTTAGGGCAGTTTTTATTTTTGCTTCTGGAAATAGCCCTTTTCTTCTTTGAAGCAGAGCTATTAAAAGAAATTAATTTTATTTTGGCCATCATTGCTATGTGTCTGTGTCTGTGTGTGTTTCCATTCAAGTCAGACCAGTCTATCGTGTCTGGTAGGATGCTATAGCATTGACTCTTATCTTCTGAGTAATTGCCATATAGGCAGTATACACTCAACATTTTTCCTACTCTCTCTATTAGCTTCATTTAACTTTTTAAATTATCTGTCTTATCCTATCTCCCTTGAGCAGTTTATAAACTCCTTTGGGGAAGGGCCAATGTTTTGTTCTTTTTGTATTCTGTTTCTTCAATGACTGTTTTAAAATTCACTTTTAAAATGTCTAATTCAAAAATCATTTGTGAGGCGGCTCCATGGGATGTTTTAAAAATGTGCATTAACTGTTGAAGAACTGTATCTCTTGCCAAAACAGGGTTCAGGCTTTGGAATGAAAGGCGATGAAGTTTGTTTATAGTGTTTGAGGGTTGATAAAATATTGAAGACTATCATAATGTGAATCTTGCGATTGAGGTCACGTGAGCAGCAAGATCATGTTTATGCTCTGCTTTACATCTTTACCTTAGAATAAATTGTTTTAAATCCAATCATTGCTATGGCTACCAGCTGAGGCAGGTAAAACCAGAGTGTACCAGTGTTAGCCACACTGCAAAGCTATTGCTTTCTGTCTTGGCTTCTCGGTCATAGACCAGGGAGATGCCCACGGGAATCTTTTCAGCCATTCTGCTGCATGGACAGATGCAAAAGGGAGAAATGTTAACATTTCAATGGGGGCAAGCCTTGACCAGTGGAGGATGGGAGGCTGGACAACTCATCTACTTTTTCATCCCTCATGTGAACAGCGCTGAATCACATTCTATATAATTTCTCGAAGAGTCTGGTAGGATCAAGGCCCAGTTGCCCAGAGTGAAGACCAGTTTGATAATACTGTAATTGCTAATGGAATCAAGTTTTCCTTTATCCGTGGTCTCACTTTCCATGATTTCAGTTACCTGAGTCAATTGCTGTCTGAAAAGATTGAAGAGAAACTTCAAAAAGAAACAATTCGTAAGTTTAACATTGAGCAGCGTGACAGGATCTTGTGCCATCTAGCTTTGTCTCACCCAGGACACGAATCCTCCCTCAGTCCGGCCTGTCTTCACGGTATACGCTCCCAGCCCATTACTTGTGGTATCTCAGGCTTGTGTTCAAGTAACCCTTATCTTATTTCATAATGACCTCAAAGCACTGGAGTAGTGATGCTGGCATTTCAGATATGCCAAAGAAAAGCAAGTGAAAAGGTATATGTGTAGGAAAAATGTAATATATACAGTAGGTCCTTGGGTTACGTTGGAGATCCGTTCCTAAAGCGCAATGTAAGTCGGAACCCACCTACATAAGCACCTACATCACTCACATGGAGTACATGCACAGCAGTAATGAAGTGAAACAGTAAAACAAATTTAAAAGAAAGATAACAATTCCTGACCTTTACTTGTGGAAAATAAATAATGTAAAACAAAACACATATGTACATAGGTTGAAATGACGGAAATTTCTTTTTTTTTTTTATAAATAAATGAGAGATGACAACGTAACCACGAAATGACATATGTCGAGTCCGATGTATCCCGAGGACTGTCTGTATAAGATTTGATACTATCTATGGTTTCAGGCATCCACTGTGGCTCTTGGAACATATCCCCCTTGGTTTATCTTTCTCTTCCCAATTTCACTTTTACTAAACCCCTTATTCTTGTTCCTTAGGATTAACTGCCCCCAAATTATGTTTACATTGTCATAGACTTTTTTTTTGGAGGAAACCTAGGCTAAGACATCTAACGGACATATCACAGGACAGTTGGTGAACCAGCATATCGTAGAAGAGTTGGTGAAGGGGCTTAATTTCTCTGAAGGGGAGGCTCATCTTTATAGAATAATTTGTAAATCTTACTTAGAAATATAGGCCTGGTTGACATGTTTGGCCAAGATGAAGAGTGGGGCTTTTAGGACCCCAGAGCCTTGGACTTTGGTGTGGGAATCTTTAAGCCACCGGTGCCACGGAGGGTTGAATTGGTAGAGAGAGATGGGGAGGTGGGCTGACACTGCAGGGCCCAAAACTGCAGAACTCAGGACTTGAAAGAAACTGCATATTGTTCTTCCATATTTTGAGCTCTGTATCCTCAACTATCTTCTTCTTTTTTTTTTTTCCCTTTCAATTGAAAAAAAAAATTGGCATTCTTTAAAAGAAGTGCTTTAAAAGAAGTAATCGTGTGGATTCAACTGCTAATGGAATCAAGATTCTGGTGTCCAGGGTGTATAGACCAGATGGCTAGCCAGAATGTTCCTCGAATAAAACCCATTCTTCCTTGACGGATACACCAACTCGTGACAATAAGATGCTCCAGAGTTGAGGCCAAAGAGAATAAAATGCTCTCTAAATGCTTTAATCCAAATTGCCCAAAGTGCGTATTCCATATGCTGGGGAAGTTGTAGTGTGCTCCTTTCATAGTGGCTCTGAGGAGCCCTATTCATAGTAGGGGACACTGGTGTGATGTTCAGCCACAACTTTTTGGGGAGTTATGTGTAACAGAGGTTGAAAGGGACTTAAGAGACAAAGAAATCTTGTTTATCTCTTGAGTAAACATTTACAGAGCCCAGCCAGCGTGGTTGAGTGTTGACCCAGGAACCCAAGAAGTTTGATTCCAGGTCAGGGCACATGCCCGGGTTGTGAGCTCAATCCCTAGTAGGGGATGTGCAGGAGGTAGCCCATCCATGTTTCTCTCCCATCAATGTTTCTATTCCTCTATCCCACCCTTCCTCTCTCTCTAAAAAGTCAATAAAACACATTTTAAAAAGAGAATATTTACAGAATATTTATAGAAATTGATCATATCAAGAAGAGCCAACCTTTATATGAAACACGAATTCTCTCAAGCTTAAAAAGATTACAAGGTAAAAAATAGGTAGTATTGCCCTAACCGGTTTGGCTCAGTAGATAGGGCATCGGCCTGTGGACTGAAAGGTCCCAGGTTAGATTCCGGTCAAGGGCATGTACCTTGGTTGCGGGCACATCCTCCGTAGGAGGTGTGCAGGAGGCAGCTGATTGATGTTTCTCTCTCATTGATATTTCTAACTCTCTACCCCTCTAATTTCCTCTCTGTAAAAACTCAATAAAATATATTAAAAAATAGTTGGTATCAAAAACAATAACAATAGCAAATTATCAAGATTCTGTCTGTGCTAGGCTAGATACTGTAGCTAGATACTTCCCACATACCATTTCTGGTCCTCAGAACAACCCTGCGAAGTCAATATTATTCTCCTTATTTTCCAGTGGAAGAAAATGGTATGCAGAATTTCTCACCCAAGGACATACAGTGGGCAAATAGCAGTGTTCGGATTAGAATAATCATCAGCAGCGTATCATACTCACTTGAATTGTTGTGTGCACACTGATGACCATACCTGGGACAAGCACCTTACATATGTTATTTTTGTTGTTGCCCATAATAACTTCTTGAGTTAGTCATGTCATGCCCATCATATACATGAAGAAAGTGAATTTTGAAGGTTAGGTTACTTCCTCAAGGTCATACAGTGGGTACGTGGCAGTTCTAGAATTTTAATTGGGATATGAAGGGCTCTAATGCCTTCACCCTTTTTACCAGCACCCTGCAGACAGACTTCTCATATTCTGCCCTATTGTTGTCTCAATTCACATGTTTCTGTGTGAAAGGGTTAAGTTCCATTTCTCACTGTTTCCCCCACAGGTCTGACTACTGCTGCTCTCTTTGAGGAACTGCTAACATGTCCAGCTTAAGCAATGTGCACAACAACCGCTGAGAATAAAACCTCTTCCTCCCAGGCCTCTCTTGGGCACCGTTCAGTGTCTGGGCTAACAAGACCTAGAGGTGACCCCGCAGGGTCAACCAGGGAAACGTCTGGTGCCTCGTGAAGCAATGAGCAAGATGTCATAGGAATCAGGCGCATTTTACGGTAAGTCCGTTTCATTTGTGAGGTTTCTCCAGTGTCTAAGGAGCCATGGCAAGCTGGAAAGCTTGACTGACAATCGATTCCTAGGGCTACTGTTACAGTCTCCTTCCTTCTGACACAGCATGTTTGTGTCTTCAGTAGCAGAATGATAGATCCTCAGGATTAAAGGTGGGGAGAAATCATCTTAGGGGTAGGCTGCATAGCAACTTTCCGGGTTTTAGCAAAGCGTCTTTGAAATTTCTGTGTTGGGAGAAAAACCTAAGAACAATACAAAGGAGAGAAATGACATTCTCCTTTTTATTTCTAGAGTTAGCAATGGGGTGTCAGACTATTTTCTTATTTTCTCTTTGAATTCTTAAAACATCCAGTCTCTCTTTTTTCCACTCACCCCTGAAAATATCTCACCTAAATAGAAAGCATGACTGCTGTTGAGAATTCCTTAAAATACACATAAGGCTTATTAGCTAATTCTTAAATAGCAGAACAATGCAACACACAAAAATACAGTTTTCGCACGCAATGGAATTCATCAGCTAAAGAGGAATGTGTATGGACAGAAATGGGACCCACCACTAATTAGCTGCACTGGGTGGGACAAGGCTCGACATCTGTGAACAGTTTCTGTAGCTATAAATTGGGGTCCTCTCTCTCTCTCTCTCTCTCTCTCTCTCTCTCTCTCTCTCTCTCTCAAAAGTATATTTTACTGATTTTTTACAGAGAGGAATAAAGAGTTAGAAACATCGATCAGCTGCCTCCTGCACACCTTCCACTGGGGATGTGCTGCAACCAAGGTATATGCTCTTGACTGGAATTGAACCTGGGACCCTTCAGTCCACAAGCCGATGCTCTATCCATTGAGCCAAACTGGTTAGGGCTGGAGTTATCTCTTTTAAGAAACTCTATGTTTTCCAGTTCCTGAGATTTTTGTGTATTCTACTCTATAAGGGCAAGATTACATTATAGATGATACCTAAGGAGAAAAGATGAGGAATTCCTGATTATAATCTTCTGCTAATTTATGAAATATTTTTTATCTCTCTATTCCCCCATGTCTCGTATGTGGTTTGTGGTTTTTCTTCTCTGACTTTCCGTCTAACTTTCCTGAAAAGGGACGTCAATCGGTTATCTTCATGTAATCTCTGTTAAGAGACCATTTCCCAGGAGGGGAATCCAGCTGGTTCTGGCTCACTTTTGCAACGACAATGCCACTAGAAAAAGAATCTCTGCCAATGACTTAAGGAAGTCCAGACTCCAGAGTGAAAGAGGAGAATGGGGGCGGGGGGTGGGGGGGGGAGAAGGGAAGGCAGTGGGGGGAGGTTTCCTTAGCCTGGATTGCAAGAGGGCACAGGCCAGGACGAGGGACCCCACCAGTGCATGATTGGGGCCTGGGAGGGATGTGGGAGGTTGGCTAGCTGGGGAGGGACTGTGGGAGGGCTCCAGGGCTTGTCTGGCCCATTGCACTCAGTTCCAATGGACCAGACCCCAACAGCAGGCTAACCTACCAGTCTGGTGGTTCTCAACCTGTGGGTTGCGATCCCTTTGGTGGTTGAATGATCCTTTCACAGGGATCGCCTAAGACCATCCTGAATATTAGATATTTAATTACAATTCATAACAGTAGCAACATGACAGTTATGAAGTAGCAATGAAAATAATTTATGGTTGGGTCACAACATAAAGGGCCAGAAGGTTGAGAACCACTGTACCAGTCAGAGCACCTGCCCCCTGGTGGTCAGGGCACATCATAGCAAGCAGTTGAGCAGCCTTAGCATATCATTAGCATATTACACTTTGATTGGTTGAACAGATGATCAGACAACTGGACACTTAGCATATTAGGCTTTTATTATATAAGATGTTCTCAGGGAAGGAGAGAGAGTTTGGGGATTCTAGGGATAGAGCTCTCTCAGGGAGCAGCCTTCGATGATAGCCTCCATACAGGGCTTTGTATCATTGGTGGAAATTTGAAAGTGACCTTTTCCTGAACTCCCGAGGAGCGTAAGTTGATGAGAAAGTGTCACCTACACCACATTTTCTTTAGTTCTAATCAGAACATGTTGGTTAAGATTTATTCTGAAAGTCAAACTGCAATCAGGCAGTTGGTGCCTTCGTATAAGCCAACACATGTTGGGGTGAAGTAGCAACCACAAGAACATAGCAAAGAAAAAGCGTGGGTAGATGTAATCCTCCCCTCCCCTTTTTATTTTCACAGTATTCTTTGCCAGATTGCTCAGTATCATCTGTTGGTAATTGAAAACTCGGCTAATTAAGCTCATTTTTGCCCGGCCAGAGTGACTAACTCAGTTGGCTGAGTGTCGTCCTGTGCACTGAAAGGTTGTAGCTTTGGTTCTCGGTCAGGACACATACCCTTGTTTTGGTTTGATCCTCAGTCAGGGAGCATATAGAAAGCAATCTATGGATGCTTCCCTCCCACATCGATGTTTCTCCTCCCTTTCTCTCCCTCTCTCTTCCTCTCTCTACACATGTCCTGCCTAGGGTGAGGATTAAGTAAAAAGATAAATAATTTTTATTAAAAAAATTAGGATAAACCCACTGTTCATGGCTTTGAAAGCAAGACCTTCTGAATAACTCATTTCTGAGTCAATATTTCCGAGGCTGCAGCACCACCTCCGTTTGCCCTTGCTCCCCTGTTGCTGGAGATGTTAGGGAGTATTATTTCTTTTGGAGACTGTGCCCACCCCTTTGCCTTCAACGTACCCAAACAAAATAAGCATACCTTGGAAAAGCCAGTCCAATACAGACCGAATTTGACGTGTTTACGAATATTTTTAGCGCTGCCCCTCTTTCCCTGGAAGCAGACTCACTGCACATCATCCTCGTTAGTCCGGCTTTGAACAAAGCCTCCTGTTTCCAGCTCTAGATGCAAAGCCAATGCTCGCAGAGCCCCTCGTTCCTCTGTTGATGGACATGCCCCGGGTTCTGCGGCCTGACCCAACCTGCTCCCCGTTGGCGGTTTTTCTTCTGTGGTTGCTTAGCAGAACAGGTATCGCTGAAACCTGTCATGACTGTTGGTTAATAGCTTTCTATCTTTCAGTATTTCATGGAAAATAATCATCTGCTATCATCACCTCTCCTTTCTCTGTTTTGTTTTGTGGGATCCTGCCCTTAAAAATGAATTTTTGTTATTTTAGTGGGGTTCCAAAGGAAGGAGCAGAGAGAAATATGTTGGGCCTTTTCTTGTTTTGTTTTTCTATCCACTGCAATTAACAGGAAGATCTTTCATTACCTGAGCTTTCTTTTTATTGACGACTGATTTCCTGTGAATGAGGAAATGGTGTACTGTGTAATCATCTGGCACAGACTCCAGGCTGATGCTAAAATACCATTATATTAGAAAGGAAAAGACAATTTTTTTTAAATAAAAGAGGGAATTATTGTTTTTTGTAATAATGTTAGCAGAGTACACACAAGAACAAAAGTAACTGCATTAGATTGTAAAGACGGGTGGACCTCTTTCTTAATGTCCAGTGCCCTTTCCCTTAAGATTTGGTTTAATAGATCTTTAGAAAAAAAAGAAAAGAAAAGAAAAGAAGAGAGTTATTTTTTTTGAATACTAGTTTTTTTGTTTTTTTTTTTAAACAACATTTTAGGTTGTATTTTCTTTTTTAAAATTCTTCGATTGCCTGTTCTTCATTTCCAGCTGATATTTGGCTAAAATGGGTGGCAGAAAAAGAGTTCTGCCCTTAGAATACTTTTACATTCTTCAAGCATTTATAAAAAATAAAACTTTCATTCTATTTTAATACCATGGTTAGAAATAGCCTCTTCATTTTTCTTTTATAATGTTCCTGGAGCAATAGGGAAGCTATTTCTTGCATGCCTAGAAAGATTTTTAAAACATGCATTCAACCTGAATTTTGGCCATTAAGTCTGTGCCCTGAGCCAGTGTAGGGGGACCTGAGTGAAGTCATAGGGGATGTATGACATACTTGAAAAATTCGAGGGAAACACAGCAACATCTGTTGGCCATTGTATGAACTACTAGCTCAGGGTAGCTAGCTCCCTTTTGCAGCCTGAGCCTGCGCCACATTTCTCTTCTAGAAGACATATTTTTGTGAGGCGGGGTGTTCAGTGGCCGCTGTCATCAAAAGCAGGTAGTTCATGAACATCAACGAGAAACAGAAAATGAGGGTAGTGGTTTCTAACCTGATTCCCCAGTTTGAGTGTAGATTGCCTAGATTAGACAGGGTTCTCCAGAGAAGTAGAAGCAATAGGATACATGTAGGAAGATAAGTAGAAAGAGATTTATTGTGAGGGAGTGGTTCACATGTTTATGGAGACTGAGAAATCCCATAAGCTGGAGGCTCAGGAAAGCTGGTCCAAACCTGAAGGCCTGAGATCCAGGGCAGCCAATGGTTTAAGTCCCATTTCAAGTCTAAATGCTCAAGAACTAAGAGTGCTGAGGTCCAAGGGCAGGAGAAGGTGGATGTCCCAGCTCAGGCAGGAAGCAAATATGCCTTCTCCCCTGCCCCCTTCTATTCGGTCTATTCTATTCTACTGGTAAGTGCACTGGCTTTAAACTGGGTCTCAAATTGTTCAATAATCTTTTAAGAGATGGAGCTGAATCCTCTCCCCTTGAATATGGGCTGGACTTGGTAACTAGCTTCTAGAAAATAGAAGACAGCCGAATTGATGGTGTGAGACTTCCAAGTCTATGTCACTATGCATGGTGCATTTGCTAATTATTATTTGCAACCTTCTCCTTGTTTTCTCCCTCGAATCACTTACTTTTGGGGAAGCCACCTGCCATGTTGTGCAGACACTCAAGCAGCGTTATGGAGGTGCCCACATGCCTAGGAACGGAGCCCATTTTCCACTAACTAGCAGGGACCTGCAGGCCTCCTGCTGGGAGCCATGTGAGCGAGCCATTTTGGAAGTGAATCTTCCAGCCCTAGCCAGGCCTTCAGGTGGCCACAGCCCCAGCTGATGTCCTGACTCCAGCCTCAGAGAAGATCCAGAGACAGAGCCACCCATCTGAGCCCCTTGCTGATTGCTGACCCACAGAAATAATAAGATAATAAATACCTGTTTAAGCCACTGCACTTTAGGGATAATTTGTTAGACAGCAATGGATAACTAATAGAAGTGTGAAGTAATAAAATGTATTTTTCTTTCTTTTTGTTTATGTGTCTTTTGAAAAAACAACCCCCCTAAAACCCAGCTATTTAAAATGTGAGAACTAAAATACTCTTATTAAACCTAACTACTTAATAAGCAGATTTTTTTTTTTTTTTGGTCTTGGGACATCATGAAAAGGTTACTGAGATACTTATGTGTCTCATGTACTGACAAAATTTGGGAAGTTCATCATTAAGTTAAAGATAGTTGCTAAGTCTTTCCCCCTTAAATTTCTTCAAGCATATACATAATTATTTTCTATTTTTTGGAATGGAAAAGTTTATTACTTTTGATACTGAACACTTTTTTCCCTAGTATGTTAGTGGAGCCATGAAAACAGAAAAAAAATTATGTACAATTAACTTCATTAAGAAAATTGATCATTTGAGAGTAAATTGACTAGTATTCAATAAACATGAATGAAGTTGTTGTCTTGTAGATGCCGATGTAAAGGCTAACACGAAATTGAGACTAAAGTAACTTGCAGACACAATGAAGAATGAAGATACTGACTGGTTTATGGGTAAAGCAACATGAACCTTCAATGCAGCATTCTGTTTACTGGAAATAAGAAGAGACGAGGCACCCCCTAGTGGTACTTATTGATATAATTCAAAGGCAGAAAAACCTTGCAGAAGGTTCCTTCCTTAACCTTGAGACAGTGAAGATACTTAACCTGTTTCTGTTACTGATGCTATTAAACCCTTTGCTATGACTTTGGATTTGAAGTGTTTGAACGCAAGCAAACCTATGGCTTTTAAAGTCAAAACTACCAGCAGCAGGTAGCTTTATTTTATATAGAAAAAAACACAACCTTTTCATGTTAATACATAAAAAAATAATTAGAAGAACAAACTGGATGAGCTATGAAATTTTACCAAAGCAGATTGTATCAGTACTGTGCAAGCAACCTACAAGCAAAAAAGGTGCCCTTCGAATTATGAATTAAATTGGTTATAACCTAGTATCTTCTAACTTTCTTGTCCATGCAGTAAACAAATACTTAAAACACTAACTTTGTGCTAAATACTTAACTGTGTAGAAGCGTGTGAGAAGAGGCAGAGAGGGACTCAGAAAAGTGAATTATTGTGGTGTGATGGGGGAAATTGGGGAGGCTATGGGAATCCAGGCAAATCACCCCCTTCTGGGTCCAAGACGGACAGACAGGCCTCCAGGGGGAAAAAGCATACAATGGCCATGAGTTAGAACTGACCTGGTACAGTTGTTTTGCTGTCGTAATTTATTTCAGCCTCAGCAAAGAAAGGCTCTAATAAACTGTTGCTTGGATTAACAATAAATTCCTCTAAAAAAGGATAGCAACTATGCATTGTGCACTTGCTAATTATTATTTGTACTTCTAATGGGAATATTCTGTTTTTGTTTGTTTGAGAACTGTGACATTATCACTCCTCAGAAAAATGAGTCATTTTTCACTAAGAAGGCTTCTCTAAGTGTTTACTTAACCTTGTCTTCAGAATTGCCTCTCTCCTGTTCTCCAAGGGTGATTAATAATTTACACCATGCGAATGGAGGAGGACTGATTTGATCTACAGTGCACTTGCCAGAGAGCTTAATTTTAAAGCTGCAAAATGATCTCAACTAATCTTTACTGTGAATGAAAAACAATTAGTTTACACTTTTATGGATGAGTGTAGTTGGTAGACACATAAACGTTGTGGAATTTTAGGACCCAACAGCAAGTTGTTTAGAATTCTAGTTTAGCTCCATAAGTGTCTGTACCTCACAACAGACAAAAGCTGTATTGTATTCCTTTCCCTGGTTCCAGAGGTATAGTCAACTATGGAGAAGTCACCTGAGAAACACAGCAAGCTGGCTGAGTAGAAATGAACATTTATTTATTTTTATATATTTAAAAAAAAATAAGATCATTTTAAAAAAATAAATTTTTATTGATTTCAGATAGGAAGGGAGAGGGATAAAGTTAGAAACATCAATGATGAGAGAGAATCATTGATTGGCTGTCTCCTGCATGACCCCAACTGAGGATTGAGCCTGCAACCTGGGCATGTGCCCTTGACTGGAATCGAACCTGGGACCCTTCAGTCCTCAGTCTGACACTCTATCCACTGAGCCAAACCAGCTAGGGCAGAAATGAACATTTATAAATGAATACCATTTTTCCCACTCAAAGAGAAGCCTTAAAAGAATTATATTAGCTTTACGTATATGATGTTTGTTATAATAAAAAATTTGAATTTTAAACTTGTAACAGATAATTTGGGAATTATGTATTTGTTTCTACTTATTTCTGATAATCATGAGTCAGAATTCACAATTCTTTAAGGTAAGTAGGTAGGTTGCAAGTGTAGCAAATGAGGACTAGCTTTGCTCAGGATAGTTTGGATCTTGTTAGATTACGTCTAAAGAAGGTTTATAGTCTATGCATTCTTTTGGTTGTGATGAAGAAATTCAACCCCTGTCTTATTTAAAGAGAAAAGAGATTTATTAACCTGTGTAACTGGAGTGAGGAACTGGTACCAGGTACAACTAGCTCCAAGTAGAAACAAAATAAATTATTCCTCTCCCTTGGCTTCCTCTGTGTTGGTTAATTGGCCTGGTTTGGTAAGAATACACACCTAGACCCCTGGAGATCTAGGTTCTTGCTATGCCCAGTGTTGTCCACAGATCAGCAGCAGAGCAAGTGTCACCTGTGAGCTTGTTAGAAATGTAGGTGCTCAGGCTGCCCACATCTACTGCATGGGAAAAGGTCTCTAGTTGATTAGTCTGCACATTAAAGTGAGAGTGTCCACATGGAACCACTGTGGCTAGGAAAAGGGTCTTTATAATGGACTGAGCCTGGATCTCCCTGGCATTAAAATGCATGTAGGAAAACGGAAAGGGGATAGGCAGGTCCACCAGAATCACATGATTGGGTGAGAGAAAGCAATCCTGAAGAGGTGTAAGGTTGGACAGTGAAAAGCAGTGCATTACCACAGCAACTGACAAATTGTCATTTTGGCCAGAAGAAAGGAATGCTTTAAAATCAGTGTTATTTTTGAGAAAATACTGAACACAAGATGGGGACGTCTAAGACTGTTGCCAGTGGAAAGGTGCTGGAAAGAAGAGAGTGCCGGTGGAGATATTTTATATATTACTAGAGGTCCGGTGCATGAGATTCATGCACTGGTAGTGATGGGGTGGCCTGGGGAATCAGCCCACTGGGGGAGCACCGTTCATCCCAGTCAGCCAAGTGGCGCTCCCACTGTGGGAGTGCACTGACTACCAGGGGGCAGCTCCTGTGTTGAGTGTCTGCCCCCTGTTGGTCAGTGCACGTCATGGTGACTGATCAACCCGTCATTCTGGTTGTTCTGCCGTTTGTTCGTCACTGGGCTTTTATTATGTAGGTTAGGATACACACCTGTCACTATCAGGGTCTCCTTTATAAGATAAACTTGTGAGTTTCAGAGTGAAATAAACAAGTGTATCAACTTCATAACTTTGATTACCTGCCTGAGTATGTTATTTCTCAAATGGACTTTTGTTGTCTTTTCTGGCTACCTAGTGTTAGGTCGGAGGTGGGTCCAGGGCTGATGCATGCCTCCGTGAGGCAGATGGTGTTGCAGAGACTGGGCCCACCCTAGAAATTCCTTCCTGGTAACCGTGAAGACGCCCTGGTGGGAACGCCCACAGCTCGCACTACCTCCCCCTCCCTCACTGAACAGCTGTATAAAAAACACCCCGTACTCCCTCTCTGTGCAACTCCAGCGGCCCCTCCCCGGGGCCTCTGGACTTCATCCGGAGAGCGCAGAATAAAATCCCTTCCTTCAATCTTCCTGACACTCTGACTCAGTTTCCTCCTGCACCGTGAATCTCACACCTAGCACATGGCCCTTCCTTATCATATTTGAGAAATTCCCTGTTTTAAGTGACTGATTGGGGGGGGGGGGCATAGCTCTCCTTCTTTACATGAAGAAAATGCCAGATACTTGCTTTCCCAGGATTCCCTGCAGTTGGAAGATTGGGCACGTGGCTAAGGCTCTGTCAATTGGATGTTTCCACCCCGGAAACTGAATCAGGAGCTGGTGCCCACAGAAATCACGAACTAGAGAGAATTTCTCTTTAACGTCAATAGTGGTTGCAATAAAATGAAATTTTCTGGTCTATGGTGGCAGCAACACAAGTTATAGCCTGAAGTACTTCTTGGCAGTGGCACTGACATCTTCTGTAGACTAATTCAGGGCTGTGATTTTGCATGATGGTTCTTTCTGGGCAGCTTTGAGTCTGTATGCAGCCTCCTTAGAAATTTAGTACTTGCTGCTGAAATGAGTCAGAGTAATTTCTTGCTTGTACTCAAGATCACTTGTGATCTGTGCAAGCACACAGGGCTCTCTGTGCTTAGAATGGCCCCTGCACTTGGCTTAATGCTCTGCCGTCACTGTTTTAAAATTCCTAATACATTTAACAAGGGGATCTGCATTGTTATTTTATACTGAGCTCTACAAATTGTGTAGCTGGTCCTGTTGTATCTAACAATGTTGACTGGTTATTATCTTTTTCTAAAACACAAGTTAGTCTTTTTTAAAAAAATTTTATTGATTTTTTACAGAGAGGAAGGGAGAGGGATAGAGAGTTAGAAACATCGATGAGAAGGAAACACATCAATCAGCTGCCTCCTGCACACCCCCCACTGGGTCAAGTACATGCCCTTGACGGCAATCGAACCTGGAACTCTTGAGTCCGCAGGCCGACGCTCTATCCACTGAGCCAAACCAGTCAGGGCCACAAGTTAGTCTTATCAGGGTGCCTGAATTGTCTATGAAGAAATCAGGAACAAAGAGGGGTGTTCCCATAGATTAGGTTTTTGGGCAGTTATAATCTTTCCATGTGCTATATTACGTCTTCTATTACACTGGGAATTTCTGAGAGTACAAATCCTGCTCTTCCAGCGTCAGATCTATTATCTGTCTACATATGTGTAGTTGAACAGCATGTTTCCATATAATCTCATTTGATCCTCATCTAAGCCCTATAGGTGTTGTTGTTATGATTGTCATTATACTTTTTGTTTTTTTTTGTTAATCCTCACCTGGATATTTTTTCATTGATTTTTAGGGAGAGTGGAAGAGAGAGGGAAAGACAGAGAGAAACATTGATATGAGAGAAATACATTGATTGGTTGCCTCCTGCACATGCCCTGACCAGGGCCCGGGCTGGAAAGGAGCCTGCAACCAAGGTACATGCCTTTGACTGGAGTTGAACCCAGGACCCACTGGTCTGCAGGCCGACACTCTAGCCATTGAGCCAAACTGGATAGGCCTCATTATACACATTTAAAAAAAAAATCTTTATTGTTGAGATTATTACAGATGTCTCTCTTTTTCCCCCTCATTGCCTCCCTCCACCCGGTTCCTGCCCCAACCCAGGCCTTCGCCACCCTGTTTGTGTCCATAGGTAATGCATATATAGATATACAATCTGTGTTTAATCTCTTCCCACCCCCCAAGCCCCTTCTCTCTGAGAATCATCATTTGTTCCATTTCCATGCCCCGATTCTATTTTATTCACCAGTTTATTCTGTTCATTAGATTTCTTATTCATTTATTTAGATTTTTTAGATTCAATTGTTGATAGATATGTATTTGTTGCCATATTGTTGTTCATGTTGTTTATCTTTTTCTTCTTCTTCCTCCTCTTAAAGAATACCCTTCAACATTTCACATATTATTGGTTTGGTGATGATGAACTCCTTTAGCTTTTTCTTGTCTGTGAAGCTCTTTATCTGACCTTCAATTCTGAATGACAGCCTTGCTGGGTAGAGTAATCTTGGTTGTAGGTCCTTGCTATTCATCACTTTGTATATTTCTTGCCACTCCTTTATGGCCTGCAGTTTCTGTTGAGAAATCAACTGCCAGTCGTATGGGCACTTCCTTGTAGGTAACTAACTGCTTTTCTCTTGCTGCTTTAAGATTCTCTTTTTGTCTTTAACTCTTGGTATTTTAATTATGATGTGTCTTGGTGTGGTCCTCTTTGAGTTCCTCTTGTTTGGAGTTCTCTGTGCTTCCTGGACTTGTAAGTCTATTTCTTTCACCAGGTGGGGGAAGTTTTCTGTCATTATTTCTTCAAATATGTTTTCAATATCTTGCTCTCTCTCTTCTTCTGGCATCCCCACAATGCAAATGTTGGTAAACTTAAAGTTTTCCCAGAAGCTCCATATACTATCTTCATATTTTTGGATTCTTTTTTCTTTTTGCTCTTCTGGTTGGGTGTTTTTTGCTTCCTCATATTTTAAATCATTGATTTGATTCTTGTGATCTTCTAGTCTACTATTGAATCCCTGCATGCTATTTTCTATTTCAGTCAGTGTATGCTTAATTTCTGACTAGTCCTTTTCAATGTATTTAGCATTCTCACTAAGATCCTTGAAAGTCTCATTAAGTCCCTTGGAGGTTTCTAGAATATTATTGAGTAACCTTATAACCATGGTTTTGAACTCTATATCCAGTAGTTTGCTTTCTTCCATTTCTTTCATTTGTGACATATTTCTTTTTCTCTGCATTTTGTCTGTTTCCCTGTGGAGTTGCTATGTCTCCTTGAATTGGTAGAGTGGCCTTCTATAATAGGTGTCCTGTAGGGCCCAATGGCTGAGCCTCCCCAATCACCTGAGCTGGGAACTCTAGGTTCACCCTTTTGTGGGCTGTGAGCACAGTCTTGTTTTAATTGAGACTTGATTGTTGTTGATGTCACTGAGAGGAATTGATCTCAAGGCCAATTTGCTGTGAGGACTAGTTTTGACTACAGTGGGAGAGCTGGTATGCAGGAGATACCACCATGAAGCAGAACTTGATTCAGTGGGGCTTTGATGCTCACAGAGTCTGCCCCTTGAGTGTGTTGCCTTCGGATGTGTAGGGTTGTAATCTGGTCTGGTCTGACACTGACCACTGGGTACACTGGCTCTTGGGTCTCTAGGAAGGAGCAAAGTCAGCTACTGTCTGAGGCCACCCAGCAGGAGCTACAGAGAGATCTGCAGATTCCTCCTCTTTGTATAAGATTTGGAAGTGCCAAGATGAGGCCCAGCTGTGAAGCAAGACAGTCTGGTGCTGGTGCTGGGTCTTGAGTTTATATTGGTAGGTTTGGGGCTTCCTGACCCAGACACAGCTTGTTTGAAATTTTCAAGGACTAGCTATTCATATGCAAAAGCTGCTGTGGCAGCTTGGGTGGGGTTGTAAATTGGATGAGGAGGAGTATCAGGGAATCACCAGGCAGGGGCAAACAAAAATAGGTGCCAGTCAGCCCTGCAATAGGGGAGGTCCCAGTATAAGAACATTGATCCCTGTGAGCACCTCCATCTAGGATAGCGGTTCTCAACCTGTGGGTCACAACCCCTTTGGCGGTCAAACGACCCTTTCAGAGGGATCTCCTAAGACCGTCCTGCATATCAGATATTTACATTATGATTTATAACATTACGATTTATTACAGTTATGAAGTAGCAACACAAATAATTTTATGGTTGGGTCATGACATGAGGAACTGTATTTAAAGGGCCAGAAGGTTGAGAGCCACTGATCTAGGAGAAAGTTACTGCCCCAAGTTACTTCCCCAATGCCAGGTAAATGTGTCCCCTAGAGCCTCGTCCTGGTGCTGAGCTCAGAGGAGGTGGGACCTTGTAAGTTCAGTTCATGGTGCTGGCCTTTTAAGAGGAACAGCTGGGTTTCCAGCAGTCTCTGTGTCACTGAGCTCCAATCCACACTGGTTTTTATAACCCATAGTTATGGAGACTTCTTTTCCCAGCTCTGGGACCCTGGGCTGGGAGTCTGGTGTGAGAATGGGACTCCTTGTGCCTCTGGGCGGCCTCCGCATAGACGATCTCCCTCCTAATTAAAAAAGCGGCCCACATGGGTGCCAGCCCAGCCTGTTCAGCACCTCCGCACCTCCTACCTATCTCAGTGTGCTTTCTTCTTTACTTCTCTAGTTGCAGGACTTCCATTCAGCCAGCTTTCTGACAGTTCTGGATGATGGTTGTTCTGTATTTTAGTTGTAATTTTGATGTGTTTGTGGGAGGTGGCGAATACAGGCATTTACCTACACTGCCATCTTGCTTTCTCTCCCATTATACACTTTATTGTTGAAAGGACTATTGCTTAGGGAGGTCAAATGTCGAAGTCCACTCCCTCCATTATAATGAAGTCAGGGTTAAAGCATGGAGTGATGAGCCTGGCCCGGTGGCTCAGTTGATTGAAGCATCATCCCATATATCAAAAAGGTTGTGGGTTAGACTCCCTATCAGAGCACATACCTAGGTATTGGGTTCAATCCTCAGTTGATGAGCATACAGGAGGCAACTGATTGATGTTTCTCTCTCTCTCTTTCCCTTCCTTTCTCTCTAAAAATCCATAAACCTATCCTCAGGTGAGGATTAAATAACCCACAGAAAAAATAGTGTGATGTGAATAGCTCCTCTTTCTATATACTTTCTATAATCATCTCAGGAATGAGAACTCCCCATTGCACCGATGAAGATATTTCAGAGATTTTGACCGACTGGTCAAAGTACAGACATAATAATTAGCAGGCTCGAAGTTTGCTCTAAGGCTGTACAAATTTTCTAGAGTGGTAGTAGAAAGAAAAATTGAGGTGCATATGCAACCAAACTGTTGTAACTCACATTCCTAAAGGATTTTGAAAATGGAATGTTTATATTAGTGAATTTTATTAAGACAGGAGGGAGGACTAGAAGATATTACCTGCTTTTTATCTCTGCAATTTTATTTATTTTGAAAATGTTTCCTCATGTGCAATTTGGCTGCCACAAAATCTCTATAAACATAGTTAAAATAGTTTCAGCTGGTCTGATAGCATGAATGTCTTTGAAAACATAACCAGCAGGTACACTTAGTATCTTGAGAGTTCATGGCAACAAAAATAATTATAAGAGTTATATACACAAGTCAGGTTGCTCAAGTATTTAAACAAATATTTGATTATCTCATTAGCTCTAAAACAAATATTTCCAACAAATGATTAAAAACACTTCTATTTGAAAAAAACATTAATTTTTTTGGAAAAAAGTAAGATTTACGTTGGAAGGGAACACCTTAATGAAATATCAATTTTCTGAAATTAAATATAATTTGAACCCTGCTATGTAATGTTTGTACAATATGACTTGTAACCCATTTATTCTCCACATGGATATAGGAAATTAGTTTCAAAGTTCCTTTACAGAAATTATTTTTATTCTATTGCCCTATGATGATATTGCCTACCCTTTTTAAATGAAACAATTTTGTTTTGTTGAGAAATGTGATCTCTGAAGAAACACAGTCACTATTTTGAAATTTGAACATTTTTAGACATTTAATAATGTTAAGGAATTAATCGTTTTTTAAAGGAGTGAAACAGTAAGTTCTTAAGCTGATAATTTTTCTGATATTTTTACTAAAAAAAGATCTAGCAAAAGATTTTGAGATAATAAGCAAGACTTGCTCACGATTAAAAATCAACACCATCCATTATGGAAAGAGGGTGTGCACTCAGCTACAAAATCAAAAGATGGAAAACTGCTCGTGGTCGGAAGGGTTTTAGTCACCACCTGTTTCTCTTCTACTTCCACACAAAGAGAGTGTTGTTAGAGGTTGTAGAGTGGATCAGAAATCTGGTCTGTGAGTTCTGATTGATGTCAGCATAGACCCACTTCACCCATGACCTGTGGTCAAGGCCAGCCTCACGGCCGTCGCTCAGGGCCCCACACGCGGCAGGAACCGTTATGCTGATTGTTTCAATGCTTTGCTTTTGTTGTCTTGAAATTCTAAATAATTTTTGGACCAGAAACCCTGCTTTTCATTTTGCACTTGGCCCTAACTTACTTACAAGCTGTGTGGCCACTCCTGCCTCTGAGGCTGCTGAACCTGTTTAGCAACCTCGGGAACTCCAGGCCAACACCCCAGAACACTCCTGGCTTTTCTCTTTCAGCATACGTTTTGCTTGTTTTGCTTCTTGTGTCATCAGTTGCCATAGTGTGTCTAAAAGTTACCTGCATCCTGACCTCTTGTATTTTCTCCTGGTAAAAGGCAATCCCTTCATTTGGGTGATGGGAGCCTCATTCACCTTGGTTTATGTTCTCCAGAACCCTGTTCCATCAATTTTCCCCTCTTCTAGGTCTTCAACCTTTCTCTCTGCATTGGTTCATCTCCCCAACATAGAAACATATGCTTTATGAGTCACCCTCTTGCTGGGAAAACTGGTTTAACTCCCAGACAACTCCCACAGTATCCAGTGGAGTTCAGTGGAAGCAAATCCTTGTTGGACTAAAAGGTGCAGGTGGCATGGACAAGGCTGGTTAATAGTTGAGCATCAACCTGTGAACCAGGAGGTCATGGTTCGATTCCTGGTCATGGCATATGTCTGGGTTGTGGGCTTGATCACTGATTGTGCAGGAGGCAGCTGATCAATGATTCTCATCATTGATGTTTTTCTCTATCTACTCTAATAAAAACGTAATATTGAAATTCACCATTTTTCCAGGATTCCTAAGCCACGCCCACCAGCCAAGCCATGCCCACCAGCCAATCAGAGTGGCTGTATGCAAATTAACCCAGCCAAGATGGAGACCAACCACCATGGAACTAGATCAAACAGGAGGCTTCCGTAGCACCTGGAGTAAACTGTCTGCCTAGGCTGGCTGGGCCTCTCTCTGCTCAAGGCAACATAGTTGCAATTATAGAAGCCACAGAGCTGAAGCAAACAGGAGGCTTCCATTGCACTAGCGATGGAGGAAACTGTCTGCCTAGGCTGGCTGGGCCTCTACTAAGGCAACATTGTTTCAATGACAGAAGCCATGGAGCTGAAGCAAACAGGAGGCTTCATTACCTGCCTAGGCCTCAGCTTAAAGCAACAGTGTTTCAATTATAGAAGATAAATAAACCCCAGAAACCTGGTTCTAGCCAGCGTTGGTGGGACATTGGGTCAATGGGAGCTGTGGGCAGACTGAAAACGGCACTCAGCCCCACACCCAGGCTGGCCACACCTCAATGGGGTGAGGGTCCACACTGGGGGGCTTGGCTAGCCTGCAAAAAGCCATCAGCCCCTCACCCAGGCTGGCCAGGCACGCCAGCAGGTGGACATCCCCTGAGGGGTCCCAGACTGCAAGAGGCACAGGCCTGGCTGAAGGACCTCCCGGGTGCACAAATTTTTGTGCACTGGGCCCCTAGTATAAATATAAATATAAATATAAATATAAATATAAATATAAATATAAATATAAATATAAATATAAATATAAATATAAATATAAATATAAATATAAATATAAATTAAATAAAGATACAGGTATAGCACTTCCTCTGTCCAGGTTAAGAGTGGTAATGGGAGCACAGTTGTGTTCCTCTGTTCCAGCTCTGCTATTGACTAGCTGTGTGGCCTTGAGCAAGTTACTCTTTAGGCCTCCACTTTCATATGAAAACTGAGTATCAGAAGAGTGTGTCCTTCAGAGGTTTGTGAGGAGGACAGAATTAAGTATGTTGAGAACAATGTATGGCGCACAGTAAGTACTGTCTAAGTGCTTTTCATAATTACTCTGCCTTTTGTCAGCTCCGCTATCTCTCTCCTACTCCTTTCTTCACATTAAAGAATGATGTGTCGGGGAAAACAGAATATTGTACTGCTCATCAAAGAACTGATTAGACATTTGGAAATAAGTGGAAAAGATCAGGCATTGTGTTCCTTCAATGTCAGACCTTTTGTGCTCAACTGCGGTTTTCAGTTGTCAAATCTTGAAAACAGAAAAGATACCATTCAGTAGCCTGAACCCTCCTCTTACAACTCATTACTAAATGAAAACTAAACCATTCTGCTAAAAGCCCTGCCACGCCAGTGTGCGGCATTGTCTGTAGCATCTTCCTCAGAGGGACCTTTGGGAATTGCTTTGTGTGTGTCTATCACCAAAGGGATTCTTTTAATCCTCTGCACTCCCCCAAACGACTACAAAAGTATTGAATTCTTAGCATAAAAAATTGAAAATGTCAGCTTCTTCCAAATTCCTGTTCTACCACCAAGTAAAGTCCAGATTCATTGGGTAGCTTGCTGACGTAGTATTTAACTTTTTTTTTTGATAAACATCTTGTTCCTTGGGTGAAGTCTTCTTAAACATTGTCTGGTACAGTTTAATGTCATCAAAATCAATCCAGTGGCCCAAGCAAAAAAAGTAAGATATACCTAAATTCCACATGCATCTCTGTTCCTTACTCCTTCACCATCCCTTTAATCACCATATTCCACTGGTTTTTATCCCCAGTGTCTCACACTTCCCTCCATTCTCCTAATTCTAGCTTAAGGATATTCCTATTTCAGTGGCTCACAACCTCAGTGTATTTAAATCTCTCTGACCCTAAACATTTATATTTAATAATTTCCAGACCCACCTTAGGCCAACAGAGCCAGAATCCCTGGGTATGAGGCCCAATCACTATTTTTTAAAAGGTTCTCAGGTTGTTCTGATGCTTATTTAGGGCAGAGACCCTTCCTAGGCAATGCAGTGAGGTCCTGGCAGGTCTCCTTGGGTCTGCTCTAATCCTCTCATGGATTCCAGTACTGACCCAGAGTGATCCTCTGGCACATAAATTGAATCATGCCCTACTCTGTTTAAACTCCTCCTTTCCTTATAGGTTAAAATATAAACGTCTTGGGTTGGCAAACGAAATCCTTCATGAGTGCACTAAAGCCATCTTCACACTCGCTATCCATCAGTTGCATTGTACACTTTGATATCAGGGTGTTCAGAGTTTTCCTCCATACCAAGTTTTCAAGTCTCTGGCCCTTTTATTTTGTCTCCTTGACCTGGAATGCCTTGAAGATTGGTCCTTATTTTAGGGGTTC
>PVJC01020550.1:0-29039 GCA_004026665.1 Murina feae
GGCTGCATTGCTCAGTTGGTTGGAGCATCGTCCCATATACCAAAAGGTTGCAGGTTTGATTTTCAGCCAACGCACATATCTAGATTGTGGGTTCAATGCCCAGTTAGGGGACATATGGGAGGCAAATGATTAATGTTTCTCACACCAATGTTTCTCTCTCTCTCTCTCTCTCTCTCTCTCTCTCTCTCTCTCTCTCTCTCATCTCATCTCATCTCTCATCTCTCTCCCTTCTCTCTGTAAAAAATAAATAAAAACATATCCTCAGGTGAGAATTAAAAAATAATTTCAAAAGAATATTTGTTAGGATACAAAAAATATCCAGTAAGCAACAAGGTAAAATTCAAAATATTTGGCATTTGATAAATACTTGACACTTGTACAAAGAAGCAGAAAATAAGACTCACAAAGAGAATAACCAATCAAGTGAAACTGAGCCAGCAATGACACAGAGTTTAGAATTAGCAGACCAAGATAATATAAAGTAACTGTATTGTGCATATTTGAAAAGCTGAATAAAGTAAAGAAAGATTATAAAACATAAATCTGACTTTTGTAGCTGAAAACTACAATGCGATATATTTTGAAATGCACTTCATATAATTAATCACAGATTAGACATTGAAAAATAAAATATTACTAAATGTGAAGACATAGAAACACAAACTATTCAAAATAAAACACACCAATAAAAAGTTACTTTAAAGAAATAAAACCATACATTGGTGGCCTTTAGAACAACTATAATTAAACTAATGTATGAGTAGTCAGAGTCCTAAAGGAGAAAATAAAAGTAAGATAGAGAAAATATTTGATACTTTAAATGTCTACAAAGGACCCACTTCAAAACAAAAGGTACATAGAGACTAAAAATAAAAGATGAAAAAATATATTAAATGCAAGCAGAAATTAAGAAAACAAAAAGATAGTGTAGCAATACTTACATCAGACAAAATAGACTTCAAAACAAAGTCCATAACAAGAGACAAAGAAGAACATTACATAATATTAACAGCAACAATCCAGTAAGAGGATATAACCCTTATAAACATATATGCACCAAACATAGAGGTATCTAAATATATTTTAAAAACGTGGTGGACAGAAAGGAAGAGACCACAGTAATATAGTCATAGTAGGGGATTATAACACCCCATTTAGATCAATGGATAGCTCTTACAAACCAAAAAAAAAAAAAAAAAAAAAAAAAAAAAAAAAAAAAAAAAAAAAAAAAAAAAAAAAAAAAAAAAAAAAAAAAAAAAAAAAAAAAAAAAAAAAAAAAAAAGGAAAAGAAAAAAATCAACATGGAAATAGTGGCCTTAAATGACATACTAGATCAGATGGATTTAATTAACATTTACAGAGCATTTCACCCCAAAGCAGCAAAATATACATTCTTTTCAAGTGCATATAGTACTTTATCTAGGATAGATCACATGTTAGGACACAAAACAAGTCTTAAAATATTCAAGAAGAACAAATTTGCATCAAGCACAATAGTAGGAAACTAGAACTCAATTACATGAAAAAAACCTGAAAGACACACAAACACACTGAGGCTAAATAACATGTTAATAAAAAATGAATGGGTCTGCCCTGACTGGTTTGGCTCAGTGGATACAGCATCGGCCTGCGGACTGAGAGGTCCCAGGTTCGATTCCGGTCAAGAGCATGTACCTTGGTTGAGGGCACATTCCCAGTAGGAGGTGTGCAAGAGGCAGCTGATCGATGTTTCTCTCTCATCAATGTTTCTAACTTTCTATCTCTTTCCCTTCCTCTGTAAAAAATCAACAAAATATATTTTAAAAAATGAATGGGTCAAAAATGAGGTCAAGGGAAAAATCAAAAATTACCTTGAGACAAGTAAAATAAATACACAATAACTTCAGATATATGGGACACAGCAAAAGTAGTTCTAAGAGGCAAGTTTATAGGCCTACCTTATGAATCAAGAAAATCCCCAAAACAATCTAACCTTACACCTAAAAAGAGCTATAAAGAGAACAACAAATAAAGCCTAAAGTAGAAGAAAGAAAATAATAAAGATTGAAGTGCAAATAAATGACATAGAAACTAAAAAAGCAATACTAAAAAAAAAAAAAAATCAATGATACAAGAGCTATTTTTTTTAAAGAGATAAAAAAGTTTGATGAAACTTTAATCAGACTCATCAAGAAAAAAAGAGAGGACACAAATAAAACCAGAAATGAAAGAGAAGTAAAAACTGACAATAAAGAAATACAAAAGATTATAAGAACACATTATAAACAAGTATACTAGTATGCCAACAAATTGGACAATCTGGACAAAATAGATAAATTCCTAGAAACATGCAATCTTCCAAAACTGAATCAGGAAGTATTAAAAAATCTGAATAAAACAGTTACAACTAATGAAGTTGAAGTAGTAATAATAAAAATAAACAAACAAATAAATAAATAAATTTTAAAAACAAACTAACAAACAACTCCCAGCAAACATAAGTCCTGAACTGGCTAGCTCATAGGTGAACTTTACCAAATATTCAAAGAAGAACTGACACCTATCCTCAAACTATTCTAAAAAATCTCAAGGCAGGAAAACTCCCAAACTCATTTTAAGAGACCAGCAGTATCCTAATTCCAAAACCAGATAAGGACTCTCTACAAAGAAAGAAAATTATAGGTCAATATCTCAGATGGAAGTTCACCTTAATTTAAGAAGAATTTATGATTGGCAATTGCATATAAAATCCCTGGTGGTCAGTGCAAGTCATAGCAAGTAATCAAACTCCTAATATCCCCATCAAACTCCCAAGGGGACACTTTGCATATTAGCCTTTTATATATATAGATTTGCTCTAAGCCAGCAATTTTCAACTCATGTGCTGTAAGAATTTTAACATGTGCAATATCTAACTCTTTAGTCAGGGCACTGACCTCTTTTCCCTTAGATTGTCAAATAAAAAAAAGACAACAGCCAACACAATAGCCGTCTAGTGTAAATGAATCAAAGTTATGCCTATTTTTGTTAGATCAGCAAAAATATATATTTTTCAATGTGCCACAGAATTTTAGTAATTCCTTTGTGTGTGCCATGAGATGAAAAGGTTGAAAATTGCTGCTCAAAGAACAAGAAGAGCAAATAGAGATAGGCTAGAGCTGGCTCTGTGGCTCAGACCTACAACTAGAGCCCTGGTCTTTAATTCTCCACTCTGCTGTCCTTAGCACATTGGCCTTTGTCCTCTTTCCTATAGCCTTAGGCCTCATGTTCACATCTTAGGCAGCAAAGGGGGGAAGAGTAAAAAAGCCAAGAGGAAAAATACCTTCTCCCAAGGAGACTGCTCTGAATGCCCTTCCCAGGGAGTTTTATAGACATCTTACTGGTCCGAACAGCATGGCCATTCCCTTGCTGCTAGAGAGAATGTGAAATCAAGCCTTTTTAGCAGGGCATATAGGTGTTTTGCACTAAAAGAAGTAAAATGAATATTGGCCAATGACGTCCTCTCTCTCTTTTATTTCTGAATGCACACAACTGAGTTCAGTTACATGAACTGTATGTATGATATGAATTCACTAAAATTCATTTATATATTTCTGAGAAAGGAATTTGGAAGGTCATTAAAATGTGCTGAGCTGCCCTAACTGGTTTTGCTCAGTGGATAGAACATCGGCCTGTGGACTGAAAGGTCCCAAGTTCGATCCCCACCAAGGGCATGTACCTTGGTTGTGGGCACATCCCCAGTGGGGGTGTGCAGGAGGCAACTGATTGATGTTTCTCTCTCATAGATGTTTCTAACTCTATCCCTGTTCCTCTCCCTTCCTTTCTGTAAAAAATCAATAAAATATATATATTTTTAAATGTGCTGAGCACCTTAAACATGCAAGGTATATCGTTCAGCCTTTTGTGTATATCCTATCTAATAAAAGAGTATTATGCAAATTAGGTATCACTCCCTAACAAATATGGCTGCCCCCATGGCCACAAGATGGCCGCCCCCATGGCCACAAGATGGAGGCAACCATAGCCACATCCTCTTATCTAATAAAATAGTAATATGCAAATTAGGTGTCACTCCATGACAAAGATGGCCACCCCCATGGACATAAGATGGCGGCGCCAATAGTCACAAGATGGCCATTCCAATAACAACAAGATGGTCTCCCCCATAGCCACAAGATGGTGGCGCGAGTTCTGGCTCAGCCCCACCACTAAAGTGGTCAGGCCTGTTAGCCAGGCAGGTGGTGGGGGAGGCAGGGGGCTGGAGGGGCAGAATAGGTGATCAGAGGGGGCTGTGAGTCCCCTGCCCAGGCCAAAGGTCTTCACCAGAGGCCTCAGGCATGGGCAAGGGTGGAGTCAATGATCAGAGGGGGCAGGGGCAGAGCCGGTGATCTGAGGGATATGAGGGTGCCCTACCCAGGCATAAGGCCTGGGCCAGGGGCCTCAAGCCTGGGCAGGGGCAAGGCCAGAGATCGCAGGGGCCTGGGCTCCGTAGAGCCAGCAATCGGAGGGGCAGGGGCAGAGCCTGCAATCACAGGGGTCTGGGCACCGGTGGAGCTGGCAAAGCAGGGTTCTGGGGGTCCCCTGCCCAGGCCTACAGCCTTGGCCAGAGGCTGCCTGTGGGGCAAGGGCAGAGCTGGTGATGGCAGAGGTCTGGGGGTCTTCTGCCCAGTCTTGCAGCCTCGGCCAGAGCTTACAGACCTAGCTGGGATTGGAGGGGCAAGGGTGGAGCCAGTGATCAGAGTAAACTACAGAAGAAACAGCTTTTCTTAACACTCATTGGCTAAGCTCCCTGTATGATACTGGTAATATTCTTAGTAACTTGGGTAATAAGTATCCCTAAAGGTGATCTAGGGTTTTTCCACCACACTCCTGGAGAAAAAAAATGAAGGTCCACTGCTAGAAGGCTAAGAAATGTCATATCCTGCCCTAGCCAGTTTGGCTCAGTACATAATGCCTCAGCCTGCTGACTGCAGGGTCTGGGTTCAATTCTGACCAATGGCATGTACCTAGGTTGGGGCATATGCAGGAGGTAACCAATCAAAGTGTTCCTCTCACTTTGATGTTCCTCTCTGTTTTTCCCTTCTCTTCCACATTTTCTAAAAATCAATGGAAACATATCCTCAGGTGAGGAAAAGAAAGAAAGAAAGAAAAAAGAAAGAAAGAAAGAAAGAAAGAAAGAAAGAAAGAAAGAAAGAAAGAAAGAAAGAAAGAAAGAAAGAAAGACATATCCTATGAAAGACATATCTGAAAATGCCTAAAGAAAGTTGTCGCTTTTTCATGGTGAAGGGACTGGAGTCTATGTTGATAAAAACACCTTGGTGGCTGAGGTGACTGGCAGTGGCTGCAGCAGCGGGTTGATGGAGCTGGTGCCTTGCCCTGATTAGCCTGGTCACCTCCCACAAAGGGAGGCCAGACTTTGGCTTAGGCCCGCTCCCCAAGGGGATCAGGGAGGGACTAAGCCATCAATAGGACACCCCTTGAGGGATCCCAATATGTGAGAGGGGGCAGACTGGGCTGAGGAACCCCCCCCCCAGTGCACGAATTTTGTGCACTGGGCCCCTACTATCCTATATAATAAAAAGGTACTATGCAATTTGCCCCTAACAGCAGAACCACTGCAAATGACTGGTCACTATGACACACACTGACCACCAGGGGGCAGATGTTCAATGCAGGAGCTACCCCTGGTGGTCAGTGCACTCCCACAGGGAGAGCTCTGCTAAGCCACAAGCCAACCTGACAGCTGCCAATACAGCAGTGGTGGTGGGAGCCTCTCCTGCCTCCTCAGCAGCACTAAGGATGCCCGACTGCAGCTTAGGCCTGCTCCCCACTGGCAAGTGGACATCCCCCGAGGGCTCCCAGGCTGCCAGAGCGATGTCTGACTACCAGCTTAGGCCTGGGGAGCGGGCCTAAGCCAGCAGGTGGACATCCCCCGAGGGTTCCCAGACTGCGAGAGAGCACAGGCCGTGCTGAGGGACCCCTCTGAGTGCACAAATTTTTGTGCACCAGGCCTCTAGTATATAATAAAAGGCCAAGGACCATAAGCGTAATGATAAAAATGACTGCTCAATCAGCAGCCATGACAACCTATTGGTCTTCCCTTTCGCCCCCCCAGGCGGCGAGTGGCGGCGGGGTGGGACTAGGGACTGGCGAGTGGGATGAACAGCTGACTGCTGGTCCCTCCCCCCAGCTCACAGGCTCCCATGGATCAGCAATGGTAAATGGGGAACCATGGTGGGTGGCGGGAGGACTGGGCTGGCTATCAGGACATTGGGATCCCCAGCTCATCCCTGGCTCTTCAGGGACTCAGGCCAGTGGGAAAGCAGGCACTGGAGACTTCACCTCCATGCACATGTGCTAGGCCAGCTGCTGATGGAACACACTGCCCGCTCGGGGCCACTCACACAGGCATTGCAGCTGCTGCTGGGGCTTGCAGCACTGACAGAAGCTGCATGGCGTGCCTTTGACTTACCCAGGTTGGGCAGTGGAGGTGGCACTCGACGTGGGGACTGGTCAATAGGCAGAAGATGGCCTGATCTCAGGCAAGGCCTAGGAACCCTACCTACATGATTTCGTGAACTGGGCCCCTAGTATTTATATAAAAATATATGTATTATATATACTTTATACATGTTATCGTACATATATTTTATCTTCTAATATTGTATATTATTATCCTATGTATGCACTATTTTTTATTATCCATTATCCTAGTATATATATATATATATATATATATTGTATATGTTGTCCTACAAAAACCTGTGAGAAAGGTGTCATAAAGATATCATAGTGTTCATGTTATAAATTTATAAAATGGTGCTCAGATAGATTTAAAAAGTTGCTTACAAACTCTTAATGGCAAAATCAGAGTATGTTTCAGATATAATGCTATCCATAACCATGCTGCCCCATACCTAGAAGATAAAACAAGCAACAGAAAATATTCACACAGTGTTTAGACGTCTGTACAGAATGTTAAGTGGATCATTACTGAGGCCCTCCAGTCACTAGGACAATATATTCAGCCAGAAAATAGTCTCCTGGGCTCAGTAGCTCACATGCAAGTGTTGAGTGTCTTCCAGTTCCAGCTCTGATGTGACAGGGGCTTGGTCAATCTGTCGAGTAGCAGCAGGGCTACCTTCTTGACCAGACTGACTAGCTGTTCTGGTGTCACTTAGGAATGACCTGAGGGAACATGTGTCTTCTGGCTCCTTTCCCTGAATTCTGAATGAACATGGTTTATGTGGGAGCCCCACACTCGGCACAACTTTGGCACAAATTCCGGAGCCACCATGTGGCCATGAGAGCCCTCAAACCCCTCTATTCTAACATAATGAGAGCAGGATTTGTTTTGAATTGGAAAAGGGAAGCTAGCTCTGCATTGTTCCCAGAGGAAGAGATGGTGGAGATAAAATAAATTTCACTGATATTATTAAAATACAGCTCACAGATTTCACCACCAGGGAATTTAGGAGCATTTCAGATACTGTTTATGTAACACAGGCTGTGGGATGGTTTTTACCAGGCTCCACAATGGGTTAGGCTTGTGTCAAATAATAGGGTTCTCTTTTGCATAACGCACACTGTAGGGCTTTGAGATCTCTGAGAAAAATGAGACTTTGATCCACTAAAAAATACATTAAGAAATTGACTTAGTTTAAACATGAATTGATTCAGTGCAAAACAAGTGCTAAAATATTTACCTGTCACCTCCTTAAAAAAAAACAACAAATGGGCTCTCACAGACGCGCGCAAGCTGAAACTGTGTTGCCATCAGGATCTAGTTACTGGAACGCCACTTCGACTACCAGCAATGATCATTTCTCAGGCACCATCATGTGCTGTTTCTTCAAGTGAGCAGGGAAATGGCCATCGCCCCTTTCCTATAGTTGGTTAGTGCCTGTTGAGACCAGTCCAGCTCCTCTTAGGGAAGCCTTGAAAATCACTTACTGTGTGATTCTCAGCAGGGCCTGAGAATGTTTGCACCCAAGGCCCTTTGTATTAGTGACTGTAAACAGAAAGTAAAGACAACAGTTATAGGTGAACAATAGACCCCTAAGCCAGCCTTTTAAGGCTCTTAAAATAGACTGGATGCACAGAAAAATCATTAATCAGGAGCATTTCTGTCAGGATCAGAAACACTGCAGAAGCTAGGATTTATTTCCTGATGTTTGGTGGTTGTGCCCTTTTATACCGTGCTTCTCCAACTGAGGGAAAATGGAAGAAGCAAAAATTACTTAAATGACTTGAAGAGCCCAATTTCATGTCTTTCAAAGTATTTTCCATACTTTCTTTATCTCAGTTAGAGATAGGCATTATGACTTCCATTTCACAGAAAAGAAGCTAAAGCTATGAGTGCTGAGGAAACTTGCACATGATCTGAAGATAATAAATAGCAGAGCTGAGATGCAAACACAGATCAGAGCAGTTCCAGAGGCCACTTGCTCTCCTCTGCATCGAGCAGACAGATGGGGAAAATTAGACTCATTAACTTCCTCATGATAACCAATTATGAGAGATGGAAGATGACACTCCGGTGGCAGAGTACATGGTATTATTCTACATTTGGGGCCTCATATCCTACAAGGGAAATGGGTAAGCTGGGGAACATTTGAGAAAGGGTGACCAGGACAAAGAAGAATCTAGACAGTATCGCATAAGGAAAGTCAAAGAAAGGGAGGATGTAGAGGAGACTTGATCAACTTGATGAACATCTTCAATGTAGAAAGGGGTTACATAGGACTGAATGATCACTCGAATTCTGAGGATCTATGAATAGCTGTTAGGAAGAGGAAAATGTTAGCCCACCATAGAAAATGTTTTATTGTAATTTGATATTTCCAAAATTAAATAGGCTATATCATATGGTATTGACACAGAGCCTTATCTTTTAAGAGGCCTTCTCCACTTGCTAGAGAATACAGTGATATAACCTCTGTTGTAGCTCCCACCATTATTCTTTGATCCTATAATTATAATTATGTTTGAGCTAAGAGCAGCGCAAGACTTTTGCTTTTGGTGTAAAAGTATAGGTATCAGTAGTATTCGCACACAAAAAAGAGGATGCAGCAAAATGAGCAGAAAAAAAAACACCTGAGTAAGAGCATAATTTAGTTAAGAAGAAGCAAGTGTAAATAGGATTTCTAAAGATGCTTGCCTTCTTACATTAGACGTTATTTAAAACTAAGAATCAACAGTTTAGAAATCCATACTTCTAGATCAAAGAGGGGAAAAGGGAGAGAATGGCAAGGTTGTATAATTAGATTATAAAATTGAAAGCATTCAGGATAGATTTTAGAGTTCTTTGAGTTTAGTGTTTGTCTTATTATTCTACTTGTTCAATCCAGCCTCTACCAGCTATTCTTTTCAACATATAAGGTATTATGTGTTTGTTGGAGCTCTCAAAAAGGAGACAAACCTTAACAAAAGATAGAATTCAGATAAGTGGAGAGAAATGAGAACAAATTATATACATTATGCAAAATAAAACATTTTATTCTAGGCACACATTACCCTTTTGTGAAAGCCAGCAAATGCCTGCTGAAATATGAGCTGATTTTGTGCCTAGAAAAGAAAATGCAATGGAATTCTCTGACTGATACAAAGAAATGAGAAGACTGGAGGTAACCTGGCATATATGAAAGCAGCAGTATATCTGCTCTTTAAGAGAGCAGCATAGGGTACAAATATGGTTTTTTGTTGTTGAACCAGACCCAACATTCTGGTATGCCATTGTATAGGAGGTCTATCAGCAGGAACATTCTTTACTGGTGATTCATCAAATAGATTAGCTTTACAATATTCAGATTTAGCAAATGAAAACATGGAAGTCCTCATTAAATTTAAATTTCAGGTAGACATATTTTTAGTGTCTGTCACAAATATTGCCTGGGTCATAGTTATACAAAAATGTAGTTGCTATTCATCAGAAACTCAAATTTAATTGAGTATTCTGTATTTCATCTGGCAACCCTAGTCAGATGGGAGCTCAAGTCAGAAAATGTCATTGTTATAGAGAAAAAAATATAAAAGTAACAGAAGAGACAAATGAGGAAGTGGATAAGTTCATGAGTAGAAGGCAATAGTCATGTACTGCTAGAGGAGCTAAACAGTAACTCAACTGCAAGAGCTGCTGTGTGAAGAGGATGCTGTAGTAGCCCTAACAGTATCCCAGTTCCTCTTGAAAGCTCTGCCTAGGTTTCTACTTCTTCATGATTTTGCACAATAAACCCCCACTAAATGAGAAATTGTGTACATTTTTACTGCTGATAACTAAAGGAAATATAACTGCTACAGACACTATTATATACCTACTTGATATTTGTTTCCCTATTTTCTTTACTACTGAAATCCTGATTTTTAGCTGGGACAGTATGTGTTATTATAATCTGAATCAAGCAGGACAATCTGGTTTCCTATTTCAGAGCCTTTCCCAAAGAAAAAGGACAGATGCTTCATGTGGCCCCTCTCACCTCCCTTTTTCTGTCTTAGATAAGAACTGATATGTTAAATAGCAGCAGCCTGAACATGACCACAATGCAACAAACAAAGCTACATGCAAAATGAGGACATCAGTGAGCAGCTGCGACAGAACTAGATAATATCTTTTAACTCTTATATATCCTGTTATAAAAGCAAAACAAACACTTGTTTACTGAAGTCACTATAATTTGAGGTTTCTGTTACTTGCAGCCATAAACAATCCTAACTGATTAATCAACCAAAGGAATGATCTTAGAATGAATTGAAAATATTATACTTTGTTTCACAACAAATTATGACAAATAAGAACAGAGGGTTGCCCCAAATATTCCATGAATATTCTTGACTTCATAAATTTTTAAAAAATTGCTCCTAGACATAATTCCCTCTCTCTACGTATCTGAATTTTGTCATTTGTTAATTTTTTTTATCCTTTCTTTCTTTTTAAAAAATATTTTTTATTCATTTTAGAGAGTAAGGAAGAGGGAGAGAGAGATAGAAACATCAATAGTGAGGGAGAATCAGTGATCAGCTGCCTCCTGCATGACCCACACTGGGGATTGAGCTGGTAATCTGGGCATATGGTGTGACCAGGAATCGAACCATGACTTCCTGGTCCATAGGTTGACATTCAATCACTGAGCTATGCCAGCTAGCAAGTTGTTGTTTTTTCCTTTCTGAGAGATTCTATTATGTTATCCCACATTGATCCTCTTCCTATTCTGATGGTATTTACAGCCTTAAGTTTAAAACATGTATTTTATGCCTGGAGAATGCAACCCTCTGTTTTGCTGCTTGATTTTTGAGCTGTTATATATGCAATATATCCCTTTATTGGATGATAAAATTGCCTTCTGATGGGCAAGTGCTATATTCATATTTCTATTTGGTATGTAACACAGTGTTTCTAGGTATGAACATTGTATCGACAATGATGCTGTTAGAGAGTATTTGAAGGGATTTGATAAGACCCTGGCCCTGGGTTCAGAGCACAGACCAGATAGGTTTTACCAATCCACAGCCCGAGGGAGAGCCAAGGAGGGCAGGCTTTTAACAGCTATGTGACTTTGGCCAGTTACTTACATCTTTGACATTCATTCTCTGGTGTGTAAAATAATCTGTTAAGATGAAGATTAGAATTTATGTCAGTAAACACATCCCTTTGTGCCTGTCACATTAGCTGAATAGAATCTCAAATTATTAGATTTTTTGTCAGAGTTGAGAAAGGATAAAATTACTTCTTTTCCTCAAATGGATGCAAAGAAAAGGAGGATAGTACATTTAAAATGCACTGAACTAGCCCCCACTGGATGGCTCAGTTAGTGGGAGCATCCTCTTGTATACTAAAAGGTTGTGGGTTTGATTCCTTGTCAGGGCCCCTATAGGGGGAAACTGATTGATATTTCTCTCTCTTTAAAATCAATAAAAATATATCTTCGGGTAAGGATTAAAAAATAAGTTTTTAAAAATATGCCGAACTAGTTCTTAAACAGAAGATCTAGTTCTAATCTAATTCAGCGGCCATGATCTTGAGTAGGTATGAAACTCAGTTTTCTGTTTCTAAAATAGAGATAATGGGACTTAGTTTACCTGACTTGTAGAATAATTACAAAAATCATGTGACATACTGTATGAAATTGTACCTTGAAGAGATTCAAAGCATTATATTAGTTTAGGGGTAGGGGAGGGAGTCTATAGCTTCAAGAATCTATATCAGATGCAAATTTATTCATGCTTGAAAAATTTGTCTAAATTTCATATGCACATTCAATGATTTAGCAAAACAACAGCACTCATGAAAGTGTTCAATGACAAAATGAGCTAGACTTTAATTAAATAAAGCCAAGATGAAATTAAAACAGAAAACTCATTTCCCTTGAATGAAATACAAATGTATTTAAATGCACAAAATGGTAGTAACATTTCACTTTTTAAAGGAACACTTATGAAAACATTAAGCATTTAGAAGTGTTGTCAAGCCTTCGTGCCTACAGTGTTAGGCTGGAGGAGACAGGAGGCAATAATTCTACCTGATAAGATGTGCCAGGCTATAGTGAGCTCTCATATCCATGCTCTGCTTGAAGAGATGTAGATTCAGGATCAAGGAATAAAAACTTCCTGACAGTACCACTTACCACCTATCTCCAGCAATGCTTAGAGATTTAATCACACATTTTTATTTACTTGAGGTGGGGTGAGCAGAAGAAAAATGTGCAAAAGAAACAAAAATCATACAAAACTAGATGTGTTTGAAAAGGCACATGGTGTTCACTGTGCCAGGCATCCTTCCCAACTTGGGTCAGCAGATGTCCCAGGGGAAGTCTGTACAGGGGCAAGAGTGTAACCAACTCCAGTGCTTATGACGTTTCCCTTGCCACCTTCTTTCTTTTTAAATAGATTTTTATTTACTTTAGGGAGGAAGAGAGAGGGAGAGAGAAAGATAGAAATATCAATGATGAGAGAGAATTATTGACTGGCTGCCTTCTGCATGCCCCACACAGGATTGAGCCCCCAATCTGGGTGTGTCCTGACTGGTAATGGAACCATGACCTCCAGGTTCATAGGCCAGGCACATGCCACCTTCTTGATGGAATTCCCCCTCATTCTTCCAGCTGGAAGGAATTGCTTGCTCTTTTAAGCTACTGTGGCAGATCTAATCTATGCTAACCATCTGGCACTTTTCACTCTCTTGGAGTGAAGTATCTACGTGGATGTTCTATGGCCCATAGTATATTGTGAACCCATAGTATATTGTGAACTCATTAAGAACCTGCTAAATAGGTTTTTGAATCCCTCCTCCAAAGGTTTCTAGGCCAATGTCTTTAACAATTGTTTGTTTCCAATTGTTAAGGAAAAAAACAATAAGCACATTGGCTGATAGATTATTTAGTTACACCACCTCAGCCTCTAGCTTTGCTTGAACTCTAACCAGGGCCTGTTAGTCAGAGGCTCATTGGCTCCCAAAAGCTCTGAGTAATTTTTAATAGTATTCATGAATATTAGTTCTGTCTCTCATTATCTATCTATCTATCTATCTATCTATCTATCTATCTATCATCTATCATCTATTTTTCCATCTGCCTATGTTAATTGGTCTGCTGAGACATCATTATCTGTGACTTTCATCAGAATAGTCAAGAATCGTTGCAGTCCATGGATTAGAGATCTTCATCCAGTGGTTCTTGACTTTGGTTGTACATTAAACTTTTAAAATATATGGGTACCACTTGAAGAATCATAATGTAATTGATCTGGGGTGAAGCTTAAGCACAGGAGCTTTTTAAAATGCACTAGGTGATTCTAATGTGCAAAGGTTGAGTCTTAATTTCAGAACTCACTTTAGTCAATGGATGTTGTTGGACTCTTACAGGCTGAACTGCTGCTCTGACCCTTATTTTGTGGAAATCCTGACCATTCCTTCAAGTAGTAATTATATAATTAATTTTCTTAATTTATTCCTTAATCCAGGACTGTACAGTCTCAGACTCCAAAACACTCCAGTGGGTCATTTAACAATGTTTTTCACTATACTCAGTGCCCTCTTATCCATTTAATTCTAGTTGGGAACACCACATACTTTCTTAACATTAGCTGTGTACCTAGGGAAAGTAAACACATTAACTGTAATGCTAGGAGAACATGTCCCTATGTGGTCATGTGTAAGCTCAAAATAACCTTGGAACAAATAGCTCTAGTGATCATTAGAATGGTCCCTTCAGGCAGCTGGTGTCATAACCCAGGCAAGAGCAGCCTTTTGTCTATTGCTTTGAATTCCCATGACTTACCAGAAGACTCCAAGCTTGATTTCCTTCTCCTATTTCCCCCACATTGAGAATTGACAGCATTTGGAATGGAAAGAGATTTCTGGGACATTGTCAGATATCTTCTGAGGGCTTTCGTGGCTACGGTGTTTATCCCAGTTTGCCATTTCCTATCATTAAGCAGCACGTGCAGACCAGGTTCTTTGAGAGCTAACTGTTCACTGTGTGGATCATGCAGACTCTTTGCTTCTCTGCCTTTCTGGGGCAATCTCTTGGGATATTTCATTCCCTTTTCACTTTAGCAATGCTGCAAAAGCGTGGCACGTGGAAGAAGCAAAACAGAAATTCAAATCTGAATGTTCATGGTCAACTATGTGAATAGATCAGATTTCAAGGCTCATGTTTATCTGATAATTGCCATGAATATATATACAAACCACCCCAAGCCTAAATATGCAGATGTTTTTCTAAAGGTTAGCTTTCTTCATAAATGTCTTTTTTAGATTATTTTTCTTCCTTTCAGAAAGTGGCAGATGATTTTAACTTCCACATTTTATTCCCCTGAGTGACTCTTCTGATGCTAAATGTCACAACACCGGTGACAGCCTGTATGTGACCAGGATGAGCTGGCCAGCATAAAAGATGATCAGAGAGAAACAGAAGGAAACTGCAAGGTCCCACATATAAGGAGGGGAATTATGCAAGCAGAGGCTGAGGCATAATGGCCAAAGGAGACTGTGACCAAAACATGTCTGTAAATGAAGTTACAAAACCAGTAAAAGTTTCTGTGTTTATAAGGTCAGTTGCTAGTTCCAGTAGAGTACCCATGGGATGCTGAGTGCTGAGAAATAAGCCTCAGTGGCAGGTGTCACCAGGAACAAAGGAGTGATAGAAACAAAGACTAGTGTCTTTACACTTAGAGCAAACCAGTCAAAGTCACAGGAGTGTGGATCCTGCCACGTTGGGGAATATGTAGACCCTAGAGGCAGAGATTATTAATATTTAGAAAAGAACAGCTCACATGTGAAGCATGTTGGCCTTCCCATCAGTCTTTCTTCTGGGGTGTTAGTTTATAATGTTAATCCTTTAGGGGAGTTCTATGGCATAGACATTTAAGATATGCGTTTCAGAGTTAGATAGTCAAAGGGATCAAGTCCAATTTTTGCCACTTACTAGCTTATTTTCAGTCTTTTTTTAACGTTTGTAAGCCTGACACAAATAAGTTTTCATATCTATTAGCTTCTGTTATTTTTATTCATCAAATATAATACTGATTAGTCACTTAGCATTAATTCAGGCACTGAATTAGTTAATGCACCTAGCTCCTGAACTCTGCAGCAGAGCATAACAAGAAGAGTAAGTTTCCATGACACGGAAACCTTGATTCAAGTCTGTACCCTACCAATTGCCCTTTTATGACTCCGGGCAAGTTATCTTGCCATTTCAAACCTCCATTTTTCACTTTAAAAATGGAAATGATAACACTGACTTCACAGTTGTATAAGAACTGAATGAAGATAAGGTTAACGTATGCTACATGGTCAGTCAAATGTCTCCTGTGACATGGGCTCACAAAATCATTATGGTCCTTTTCTCCCTCTGCAGTCTCCTAGCCACATGGAGGTTCACGTGGAGGATGGCAAGGCACACTCTGACCCAAACATAAGCATTGAGTAAGTACACCAGGTAAAGGAAGATTGAATGTACATGATAGTCGGTTGGAAGAATCAAAGTAGAGCAATGACTGATGAAAAACCAGCCATGGAGTTGACATTTTAGATATAGAAGGGTCAAGAAATATTTGCTATTAGTGGATGAAACTATTTTGAAAAATGTCTTCTAGGAAAGCACAGGGGAAGACTAATTTCTGAAGGTTTCCAAAGAGTTTATGAAGAGCTGAGAGTTAATCATCTTGTGATATATCGGAGATTGATAGGCATGTTTACAATCCATTTCTATTTTATAATAGCTACTACTGAAAACCTGTGCAAAGTCAGATGGATGGAAAAACACATATTCTGTGCCATTGTTCTAAATATAACCATCAGAAAATTAATGAGTTGAGTCTATTGCCTTTTTCCATGACAGTTTATAACTTATTTATTTAATTAGTGACCGTTATCTTTATTTTCATTATAGATAGTGCTTCAGAATGACATTGAGACTGAATTCAATGACCAAGAAACGCTCTATTTGTATTTAATCTCTTCTTCTCAAGATTAATTTTAAAACCAACATTTCCTTTTTGATTTTCTGACAGTTTCTAACGAGAACAGCTAAACAAACAAATCATTAGGCTGAGAACAGACATTCTATCACAAGGCGAATAGCCCAATTTAACTGATCACTGATGGATCTTAGTCATGACATATGACATCCAACTTTCCAAAGGCAAAATACCTGCACTGTTTCATCAATTACTATAAAGAGTGGCAGCTTACAAATGCGTTCAACCAAGAGAACAAAGGAAAAGTTGTAACATGTCACCGGTGCTTGTTTCCTGAAGTCTCTTTCCTTTATCACTAGTAAGTAATTTCTGTTGGATCACACAAACACAGCATGTCGCTCTCATCGGTATCTGCCCTGTAGGAGCATGCTTTGGGGAATAAGCAGCGTCTGGAATACTTGTTATTCAAACCTCCAATTTTTCTTCTACTGAATAACACCTTTAGTTTAGCATTCAACCTCTTTTCTCAAGATGGAGGAGGATTTCCAGCTAGGAGTTATTTTCTAACAATGCAGTCAGGAGGAGCTTTCTTCCCAAGGGCAAAGCATTCAATCTGAACATTTGCCTTTCTGGAGCCTTAGCTGAGTGCTGAGTGCTCTTGCTGAGTCAACTTCAAGAAGGGAATCAGCCTCTGTATTCAGTAGATGTGTTTGGCATATGAAAGGGACGATCATATCTTCCAAGGGCATTGGGGATGTTCTTTTGCAAACCTTAGTTAAGAGATATGACAGAGGTGAACAAAGGGCCTTGGTTTGTTCCTTAAAGGAATTGTCTAAAGGCGACATAGATTTGGAGAGCAGGAGGCAGGTGCTACCCCTTAGCTGCTTTGCAAGTTTTTTTTGTTGTTGTTTTTTTAATGGCTTTAGCAAAGTACAGTTTCAATTCCTCCTTTCCCATGAAAAAAATGATCAGGAATGATCATATACTGTCCTACATATACTCAAAATAAAAATATTAGAGTATGTCCTGTTAAAGTGTATATATTTAGAAAAACATAGCCTGTTCTAGTAAGGGCTATAGTTAAATTTTAGGATGTATGAAAATAATGGGTATGCAGATTTGATGACAGTACTGCATGAGTATAGAGTATATGCTTATTCCAGAAGTAATGAAGAAAATTAAGATAGCTAGCATTCATCAAATAGTTACAATGTATCAGTCTTGTGCTAAGCAAATCATACATGGAACTCATCTACTCCTTCCAGCTACATCAGGAGGTAGATGTCCCCATTTTTCAGATGGGAAACAACAATTTAAGTAACTTGCAGAAGGTCCCACAGTTTAAAAAGCAGTAGAGTCAAAACTTGAATCTAAGTCCATCTGATACCAAATTTGGGACAAGTGAGAAAGCTGGACAGTAACTGGGACCCATCATATAAGTAGTTTTTAAGCCTTTCCTCATGACTTCCCATTAACACTTCCTCAGTTAGAATTAAGTCACATGGCCAAATCCAAAGACAAGGCAAGAAAACACACTGTACCTCCATCGTGGAGAGAATTGCAGTCATGGCAAAGGCCTGGTGAACCATGGGAGCATCACGAAATCCACCATGAATATAAATGTGTTTTAAATGACATAGGCAATTTTTCCATTGTTGTAATGAAACTTGATGTAAAAGTGATGTCCCAGAAGTTGAGCCATATGTATTTGATCAGTATCTTTATCTATAATATGTGGCTACCATTGTTCAGAGGAATGAATGCTTAACCCAGAGCCTGACACATAGTAACCATTTGACAAATGTTAACTTTTATCAATACCATTATTTCTGGGATTAGGTTTAAATACGTACCTTCATAATACCTCGTTCAGCTTTTCAAACTTGGATTATCACTAACATACACCCTAGCAATTAGCTATGGCTTTTGAAAGGAATCTGATTAGCTTTTCAGATTAGGCCATATGTATGCCTTCTAGCCCATCATCACACATGTCTACTTGAGAAGCTCCTCAAAGCAAGATTATAGAAATTTTTATACTAAATTCATGGAGAAAATGATGAATGTCACATCTTCCCTACTCTTCTCTTCTACACCTGCCTTTTCAGAAACCTGAATATTCAGGGGCCTAGGCAATTGAATTTCCCCTAAAATCAAATCAGCACATTTGATGAATGGAGGTCACTTCCAAAGAACTTTTACCCTGCCCACATTACACTTACTAACTGAAATAAGAAGCAATTTGGATATAAATTCATTAGGAATAGATCAATATGTCCTTTTCTCCCTGCAGTTTTGTTATACAGGATTGTAACACCTAAGCCTTCAGTGGTTATTAGTCTGTGAATCAGTGTTTCATAATATAATTCAAACTAATCCCATAATTGAGTCTAATTAAGAACAGCTTCAGACAATTATTATAGAATTATTGGAAGAAGCGGTTGAAGAGATTTGTTTATGAATTCCATGTCCCCCTCCTGCTGAGATGAGGGTTCCTGTAGCTTTGCTTGCTAATGATCTGTCTGGTCTTATTTTGAAATCCTCTAAGATTTAGTCTGTCTGATATTTGTACTCATTGAGACATCACTTAGAAGTATAATAGTTCACTGGAAATTTTAGCACAATATTTATGTTCAGTGGTACTTTCCCTTCATCATTATTTTATGATTTGAAGAGTTATAAGACAATCTAGACTACAATACATTCCCAAGAGAGGATATGAGACCCTTAGAAGAAAAATGTATAGTAACTTAAAATAAGAACATGTATTGGCTTATCTGATAAAAAGCCCAGCCAGATCAAAGTGCTCACATAGGACTTTTTTTCTCCTTTCATTGGCTCTGCTTTTCCCTGACCAGTTTTCGTTTCTGGCAGGTTGTCCCTAAGGTGGGGCATAGGTGGACCTTGTCAGCTGCAGCCTTTTACATGAGACCTGTTCTTCCTCAAGATCTCTATCAATCCTCCAAAGATGCTGACTGGTCCTGGGTTATGTGCCTACCCTTGACCAAGCCTAATCCGACTTGGATGGGCTATACTGATTGGCTAACCGAGGTCACATATCTACCATTGTGGTGGGAATGGTAAGACCCCTTGACCCACAGAACTATGAGGAGGAAGGAGAGGGTTAGTTCCTATAAGCAATGGATTTAGAGGCAGAAGCATAAAGCATTTTCCATTTAATCTTGTTCTATTTAGAGTGAACTGCAACTTCTTCCATCTTATTTCCTCAAGGGTTAAAACTGTAAAGGCATCCCACTTGCTATTCTGGCTGCCTGGAGAACACAATAGAAAGAGATCTTTTGCTAAATTCTAAACACATATTTGGGAGCCAAGTGAATAAACAGGCTGCCTATGGAGGGAACACGTTGACACTTTAAGCATCCATGAAATGATATGACAATGATATGAAGGGGAATATGTGGAACAGAGGGGAGAAAGTGGGTTGTAGCAGAAGAGGAACTTGAAGGAATTGCATATTGTTTTCTAATTCTGAAAACCTACACGCAGATAATTTTCTTCCCACGAGAGAATGATTTCTTAAATCCAGCTGAAATGTAGGATATCTAGCAACCCTAAAGTATAATTCTGTCATGAATTCTCCTTCTGCCTGAAAGCTAAAGTCTAATCAACAGTTGAATCTGAATGATGTTGTCAGGTCTGACCTTGTGAGTAGAGGAAATTGGAGGATAATTTTATGTAACTCCTGGCAGCCCACAAGGAACTGTTGGGGGAAGATGCTGCCATTGAAGGGAGGAATTTTAAATATTTTTCCACCCAGCATTCAGTTAAAGAAAAGCTGCATTATAATATCATGACAACCCTCTGTCTGGATATTTTTTCTTGGCAAGAGAAAGATTTCTTGGGCTTTATCATCGTTGCCTCCCCTTCTTCCTCTCAGAAGAGCCACTCAGTTTACCACTAGCATTAAAAAAGGTTATACTGAAACTCTTAGACACAGACATGAGTGGTGTGGTGGTGACCAGTGGGAAAGGGGTGGGAGTGGTAAAGGGAAAATGAAGTCAATATATGGTGGTGGAAGGAGACCTCACTTTGAGTGGTGGGCACACATGCAATATACAGATCATGTATCATAGAAATGTATACTTGAAGCCAACATGATCTTATTAACCAATAACACCCCAATAAATGTAATTTTAACAAAGGCTATTTTCTTGTTCTATCTCTTCAGATGTTGGCACCATAATATAGGAAAAGATCTAGAAGCAACTGAACTTATTTTGACCTGTAATTTTGGAAAAACAGTTTCATCACAAGTATTTTAATATAAATTGAAAAATATCTGATATGAAACTAATAAAAATTTATAGAATAAAAAAAACAGCAGGTCCCTCTGTGAGTTTATCTTGTGCACCACTTTTAAAAATGTGAGACAAGGATATTTTCTAGAAGAAAATATCCAGGCAATACCAGAATAATGCAGTTTAAAAACAATGGCCAAAGCTGAGATACTAGTTAATATCACATAGGACTATTCAACAATCAGAGATTAGTGTTGGGGAATGAGACTTCTCTCAGGAGGACTAGTTATCTGACTCCTGGGCTAGCCTCCACTCATATCTTTAGTCAAAGTTTAAGGAGGGTTAGTATTATTTTAAAATAATACAAGTTTTGTCTATTAAAATCATGCAATTGTATCACTCTTTGCTATATTACAAAGCTACCTTCCTACCTCAATCCATAACTACTTGAAGAAATGAAATATTTTATTAGATGATTTTGATTATGTATTGGAATTAACTGCAGCTACTTTAGACTTTGTCACATCACAATGTATACAATAAAATACCTTGGAAAGCATCTTTAAGATCTGGGATAATGATATGATTATCTTCTCAGTCCCCACTCCTTCCTCACTCCTCCTATACATACTGCCCCTGAATCATCTGCACACATCCTGCATTCACGAGTCCTTGGGGTTTGCTCACCAATCCAGGAGCCCCAGAACCCACAAGGCACGCTTTCCTTCTAGTCAGTCACTTAACCTAACCTTGGATCCACTGAGGGACACATTTTACTTCTTGCTTAAGGAATCAATCATTAATGAAATAATCATAATATGGTACATGTCCCTTATCTCCCCGTCCATCCATATCTCTAAAAGCTTTCTGTGCTAACATGCTAGCTGTAGAGGACTCAGACTATTTGTTTTCCAAGTAAAGTGCACGATGCCAGGATTTCCAAACTTGACAATATGTTAGACTGCATTTGCTTCCCATGGCTAATGATAAAAACCTTACAAATAAGGTAGGTGAGAGAACGTTGTTCTTGGCAAGTTGTGCTTATTATGCTGGATATAGTCGTGGTCATAGTCAAACCACAGAAGGTGTTTCTTATTCTTTCCTAACCATGTGCTCTTACTTGATTATGGTTGGAAAAGGGATAAGGAAGAACAGAGGAAGGTGTGTTAGAGTAGTGAGAAACGTAGACCCTCTTATCAGAGTGGCTCTTGCTCCTGGTGAAACAAGAATAAGTTCAATGGGAGGGCATAAGGGAACATCTGTAATGATTTCAACAATAAAGATAAATTTAAAAAAAGAATAAGTTGAAGTCCAGCTTCTGTGTTATTACTTTACCATTTAGCACCTAACTGTGTGAAGACTCTCACAGTAATTACTCACCAGTCCTGAAAAGGGGAGGGTCTTCTAAAATACTGTTAGTCTCCTTAAACACAGATTATCCTATTAGCTTTTTCTGAAGTCTTATTTTTCTGGGCTAATTTTTATGCTTTACTAATCTTTTTTTAATTTAATTTTTTAAAATAGCTATACATGCACATAGTTTTAAAAAATCAAAATTTCCATAATAATCTTTAGTTCAAAAAAAATTAAGCTAAACAAAACAGTTGTCACATCTACCCGATTTTCTGTGCTCGTTTCCTGTTCCCCAGAGGAAATCAATAAAGTTGTTCTGTTGAATATTTCAGTGTTTACCTCCATATCTCTAAGTAACATGATTATTGCATGTTTGACTTGGTGAGGTTTGAAATTAGCAATTATAGTCATGGAAGTTGATGATGATTTAACACTTTTTAACCACTATCTCCACACAATTTGTGCTCCAATTTTCTGAAATGATTGTATCATAATTATAATAAACCCAGCATTTATCAAAATCTTAGTATGACAGTATAAACATGATTTACAGCAGAGCCTTGTATATTACTAAAATTACTTTTACTTTCTTACATTTGTTTTGTTTTTCTTGAGTTAAAATTTGTATTGTATTGCTTGCTTAGTTTTCTATGAACTTACCAATTCATCAATGCTCTCTCTCTCAGTTATCTAAAATCTCTCCATGCATGCTGACACATCCAACATCATGTCCACCTCATCTCCTTGGAAACATCTTCCTCATAGTTTTCTGACCTGTTCCAACAGGTCTCTGTGAGGTCTCTGTGTCTCACAACTATATCTTGGGTTTCCCTTCATCATTAACCAGGGCACTCCTTTGCCTTTCTCTTAAAGTTGGTTGGGTCCTTAGATCCTGTCTTTTTTTTTTTCTTGGTCTGGCCCCTTGTTTTCATGGAGTACTTTCTCCAGCAGCTTCATCATAAAGGGTACCTGGGGGAAAGGGAAGACTTTGAGCTCTTGCATGTACAAAAGTCTATAGTCTGCTCTCTCACTGAATCAACAGATTTTCTGGATATAGAATTTTATGTTGAAAATTAATTTCTTCTGGAATGATGAAGGTGTACATCTACTCTGGTTCCCAGATTGCTGTTGAGAAGCCCCAAGACATCTTGAATGACCTGCCTTCAGGCTCAGGTGGTCTTTAGTATGTTTTTTCCTTGTTTGTTTGTTTGTTTGTTTTTAGCCACAGTTTCTTAAATTTCACACTAATGCAAGCAAATGAGGATTTTCCTTCATTCGTTGTGCTGACTACTCAGTGGTATCCTTTAATCTAAAAATTAATGACATTGATAATTTGGAATAATTTCTTTGCTTATTTCCTCCTCTATTTTATTTGTTCTCTGTACTTTCTATTATTTGGACATAGAGCCTCCTGAACTAACCCTTTAACTTTCTTCTGTTATCTCCTATTTTTCATTCTTTATTTGTTTATTTGAGTGAGAATATCTTATTTTTTATTTTCTTTCAGTTTTATTGAGGTAGAATTGGCAAATAAAATTATAAGACATTTAAAGTTTATAATGTGATTATTTGATATACATATACATTGTGAAATGATTCCCAGAATTGACTAACAGTTTATCATTTCACATATTTACCTTTGGGGGGAGGGGGTGAAGACATTTAAGTTCTACTCTATTAAAAATTTTTAATTATACAAGATAGTGTTCTCAATTATAGTCACCATGTTAGACATTAACTTTTTTTGATACATACACTAAAGCTTTTTTGTTTGTTCATTTTTATTGTATATTGTTTATCTTACATTCTCTACAATTATTTTTAAATTTTATGAGCTATTTATTATCCACTAATGTTCTTTTTATTAATCCTGTTTTTGGCTCTCAGAGAGTCTTTTCTAATGTTTTAATGTGTTCACTGCCACTTACAATATTAGTTTCTCCAAGATGATCTTTGCAATTAAAAATGCATATATTTCCTTAGCTGTCTGACCATCTTAGCTATCTGTTCATATTTAAGAATGAAATTATTTATAAAGCTAATTAGATGCCTTATGACAACATCAATTTCCTGGTTTTGATAATGCACTACCATTACTTATGGGCATTTGGGAAAGCTGAGCGATGAATACCGGAATGTCTCTATACTATAGTTCACAATTTCTTATGCGTTTATAATTTTGGGGGAAAAAAAGTAAAAAGACAAGCTAATTGGAAATCCCAGGTGTTCTGAGAGGACCTTGCTGCCTTTGATGTCACTTGATGGTGCTCTAGGAAGATAGACACTTTCACCCAAATCCCTGATGGTACTATCTTTAGGCGCAGATGCACCAATATCCTGCATATTATCCAAGGCCCAGTCAATGGACATGGGGAATGCATGATATATGCTTGGTATAAATACTCATTCAATCTCCCCACTTTGGGTATGGTTCTCCTACCCCCAGCTATGGCTGAAGTGATTCCCAGTTGAAGGACACTCTGTTATACCCTTTCTAGAGAATAAATTTCTAGTCTCTGTTGAAGTGGGAGAGGAGTAATTGCCTGGAATGGATGGGATGGGGGATGGACCTAAGGATCTATTTGTTTCAAGTAGTTCAGTTAATATTAGTTTTACACAAACCATCAATTCCTAAAAGCCTGTTGCCTCCAATTCCTAAAGTTCTCATGAATTTGGTTTGCTTCCTGGCTTTCTCTACTGCTGAGCCAATTACCACTCATCTTTCTGCTTTTGTTATTTTGCTATTGCTGGTGTTTTTGTTTTTTTCCATTTCCTTTTCTGTGGCATTTTGCAATTTTAAACAATCCTTTACTTTCATTTTGGTGAGGTTTCCAGGAGGAGCAGGCAGAGTAACTGCTGTCTATTGAGCTAGTCTTAAAAGTCTTTCCAAGACAAAAACTTAACCATGATTTTATGTAATACACAACAAGAAATGGATAGCAAAGGACAGACAGTCAAGAAAATATCCTCATGACAAGGACTCAAACTGGAATTTCAAACAAATGTAGTTTAGCCTTCTTCAGACAAATAATAATTCTAATACTACTTTTAAAATAAGAATTACCTGCTGAAAGAGCTTAATATTCTCATACAGTTCATGACAAATCAAGACTAGTAGGATAGGGGAGACAAAGAAGGTGCTGGTCCCATACCCATGTGGGAAAGGTAAAAATTGGGAGGGATACTTGGCTACAGAGCCTCACTAGCACCAGCTGGCCCTGGTTTGCAGCTTAGCCTTTCCTGAATACCTCCAAGCCCAGCACAAGTAGCAGCCATCAGCAGATCACCCTGTAGCTCATGTTAGGTAGCCACAAGAAGTAGATAAACTTAGTATGTATCTCCTGGGAAGCCACAGAACCACTGTACCCAGTGGACCATGAAATCACCTCCATCAGTGACATACTCAAGGGGTAGACTCCATGGGCACAAGATCCCCACTGATGTAAATCTTGCTCCCTAGAGTGGGCCCCTGCACAGCTAGTCTTCCATTGTGGTCATAGTCACTCTTTACAGCCAATTGATCTGGGGTAAATTGTTCCTACTGATGGATCAACAACAATCAAAACTCTACTACAACAGTATAGTGCACACAAGCCCATGCTTGGGCACACTTGGAAAGCCCAGCTCAAGTGAACTGGGAGGTTGTGGCACTGGACCCTAGAAGATGCCTACTACATAGGCCACATAACCAATCCCAGGAGACATAGCAGCTCTATGCAATACACAGAAACAAAAATAGAGAGGTTGCCAAAATGAGACCAAAAAGTATGTCCCAAATAAAAGAACAGAACTCCATAAAAAAAGAACTAAACAAAATAGAGACAAGCAATCTACTAGATGTATAGTTCAAAACACTAGTTATTAAGATACTCAGTGAACTTAGGGGAAGAGTAGATGAACTTAGTGAGAACTTCAGTAAAAAGTTTGGAAGCATAAAAGTGGACCTAGAAAAATATAAAAAAGAACCAGTCAGAAATGAAGAATACATTAACTCAAATAAAAAATATATCACAGGAAAATGACAGTGGAGTAGATGAAGCAGAGAATCAAATGAGAGATTTGGGAGATAAGGAAGCAGGAAACACCCAATCAGAACAGCAAGAAGAAAAATTAAGGATAGTATAAGGAACCACTGGACAACTTCAAGAGTACCAACATCCACATCATGGGGATGCCAGAAGGGAAACAGAGAGTGAGGAGTTAAAAAACTATTTGAAAAAGTAATGATAAAAATCTTCTCTAACCTGATGAAAAAACTGGGCATACAAGTCCAGGAAGTGAAGAGAGTCTCAAACAAGATGAATCCACACTATGGCACATCATACAATTCCAAAAATATTAAAGACAAAAAGAGAATCTTAAAAAGCAGCAAGAGACAAGCAATTACTTACAAGGGATCTTCCATAAGAGTTTCAGCTAGTTAGTTTCTCAATAGAAATTTTTAAGACCAGTAGTGATTGTCACAAAATACTCAATGTGATGAAAAGCAAGCACCTATAATCAAGATTATTCTACCTCCCCAAAAGCTATCATTTATAATCAAAATACAAAGAGTTTCCCAGACAAGAAAAAGCTAAAGGAGTTCATCACCACCAAAACAGTATTACATGAAATGTTAACACATTTTCCAGAAAAAGAAGAAGAGGAGGAGGAGGAGGAGGAGGAGGAGGAGGAGGAGGAGGAGGGGGAGGAAGAAGAAGAAGAAAAAGAAGAAGAAGAAGAAGAAGAAGAAGAAGAAGAAGAAGAAGAAGAAGAAGAAGAAATATATGAATAATAAAATAACAATAAATATTATCTATCAACAACTAAGTTTAAGAAACAAAATAAACAAGCAGAACAGAAACAGACTCATATATACAGAGAACATTTTGACCATTGCCAGATGGGAAGGGATTTGGGAATTGGGTGAAAAGGGTGAAGGGATTAAGAAGTACAAATTGGTGATTACAGAACAGTCAGAGGGATGTAAAATACAGTATAGGGATATAGTCAATATTATTTAGTAACTATGAATGATGTTAGATGATTATGAGATTTATTGGGATAATCACTTAGTAACTTATATATCTAATCACTGGGTTGTACACCTAAAACTAATATAATATTGTTTGTCAACTGTAATTGAAAAGTGAAAAATTATTTAAAGTTTAAAAAGGCAGAAACTAGTAATATTGATAACTACAATCTTATTTAAATAGACACAAAGGATGCTGAGTTAGTAAAAGACCATAAATTTTATCTAGTCTCAAATCCCTCATCAAATATATAAACAGTTGTTATTGACAATGACCCTTAGTCACTACCCCCTCTTCTACCTCTTAAACTAAAGCATATTATATCCAGTATCCAAATGATGGCAATTTATGGATTATTCAATAGTCACACCAGAGTAATAAAAACCAAATCCATTAAAAATATATATATTCATATATATTTATTCCCCATTGAAAATACAGATCCACTCCATAGCCAGTTTGACTCAGTGGATAGAGCACCAGCCTATGGGCTAAAAGGTTCCAAGTTTGATTTTGGTCAAGGGCACATACTTCAGTTGCAGACTCAATCCTTGGCCATGGTCAGAATGTGTGCACGAGGCAACTAATCCATGTTCTCTCTCACATTGATGTCTTCCCTCCTCCCTTCAATTGTCTCTAAAAATCAATGGAAAAATATCCTCAGGTGAGGATTAACAACAACAACAAAAGAAAGAAGAAAAGAAAATACAGATCCTCTTACAATCTTTCTTTTCCTAGTCTTTTCTTAATAAATTTAACAATTTCTTACATTTTTACAGTGCTTTAAATGGTTTGAAATTCAGATTTCCACTTTTATTTTGGCCAGCAGACCAATGTTATTATTATTATTATTATTATTATTATTATTATTCCATTTTCAAGATAAGCAAACTGAGATTCAGATGTTAAGTGACTTTTTTGGGTCCACACTTAAATCCAGGTCCTTTAAATAAAAAATTCTGTGCTCTTCCCATTATATCAAATGGCTTCCTTAAAAACAGAAAATGACAGGAAATTATCAATTTTGATTTTTGCACATTTCATTTTAATAAAATGACTTTGGCTCCATATCTTTGAAGAAAATGCTCACAGCAATGATTTCATGTACAAGGATATAGCTAGAAAGATGAATTTAGCTGAAGGCAATTCTACACTGAAAATTAGAGGCTACGGTTGTTGGCAATGGCTGTTCCTTTAGGTGATGCAATTTCCCAAATGCCTGTGAGCTTTAAGCCTTGCTTAAGAAGAGAACAAGAATGTCTCTAGCTACCCATTCCCATAACATTCAAATATTTATTTATTTATTTATTTATTTATTTATTTTTATTTGAGAGAGAAAAAAAATTGATTTGATGTTCCTCTTATTTATGCATTTATTAGTTGATTCTTCTATGTGTCCTGACTAAGGCTTGAACTCACAACCTTGGCATATCGGGATCATGCTCTAACCAACTGAGCTACCTAGCCAGGGCTCTCCTATAAATTTAAAGTGCACGTTTTAGAGGTGTAAGATATTTGATAGGAGTCTGAAACAACCTGAAGGATCTGAAATACCAGAATAATATTTAAAAAAAAATTTTTTTTATGTTTATTTCATGCCTCTTTTTTTTATTTTTTTTTAATTTTTTTTATTTATTTAATTACATAAAGTATTACAAAGATTAGTACAAATATCTCTTTTTTCCCCTGCCCTTCCCCCAGCCTCCCCTTCCCCCCAGTGGTCTGTGTCCTTTGGTTATGCTTAAATGCATGCATAACAGTCCTTTGGTTGATCTATTACCCCTCCCTCCCATCCCCCCTCTGTCCTTGTTGCTTTAATTGGACAGATTGTTTGATGCTGTTCTGCCTCTGAATCTGTTTCTGTTCACCAGGTCATAATGGTTATTATTATCCATAGATGAGTGACGACATGTGGTATTTTTCTTTCATTGACTGGCTTATTTCACTTAGCATTATGTTCTCCATTTCCATCCATGCTACTGCAAATGCTAGGAACTCCTTCCTTTTCACAGCAGCATAG